>JARJUA010000124.1:0-73440 GCA_030787035.1 Aschersonia sp. MBC 877 | reverse complement strand
CTATCTATCTTTCACTTCGCCCCTCCCCTTCCCCCTCCCCCTCCCCTTTCCTCCCTTTGGGAACTAACAGAGCTCGCAGCGGAGGAACGACTCACGGACAGGCTGCAGCGTCTGATTCCGACAAGCACAAAATGAGCATCGCCAGATGATCCAAAATGACAACATTACGCCCTCCCCCCTCCGCAAAAACAAACAGGGAATGCATCCGCTTGCACCTCGTACCTGAGCAAGTGTCATCAAAATAGATATATATCGATGGAATTACTATAGGATTTTCCCCTCCGCCAAGGCCGCCAGGACATTTTCCGACAGGCCACGCATCATGACAAGACCCCATCTCAATCTCCCGCAGCGGGCACCAGGACACGCGGGCACGATGGCTGTGCACGCCGTGCCATGCCGCGAAATATGCTGGCCTCCCATGTACCTTGGGCCAGGTTGTCGGTGGGCCGATGATCGAGGGCTTGCGTCATGTCACCAGAGCAGTGCAGTGTCGTCGAGTCGGCCTGTGGAGCGGGTGGAGGGCGATTGATTCAAGGACAAGATGCGCGAGTCACGACGATGCGAGGCAGGACCCCTGCCCGCGCGGCCTTGTCATCCACATTGACGAGGCCCTCATCCCGGCCGTCACTTTGGTCCTGTGTAAGGGGGGGGGGTTGTCAATTGTTTGCTCCGCCTCGTAAGGTTCATGTTGACGAGAATTATGCTCGCAGAGCCTTCCCCTTCCGCTGTGTCGCCACGCCTATATATAATTTGCTTTATCCCATTGATAGACAATTTTTTTACTTTGACTCTTCCACCACCCTTCCTTTTGGCGTGACTTGTTTCGCCGTCCTTCGCTATCGCAGCTCTGTTGTATTGCGTCGTCGACATCTTTTTGGTCGGCAGCGCTTCCTATCGTTTTCTCTCGTTTTGCGGAACGAGTTTCATCTTTCCACCGTCCAACCAGTTTACTTTTCTCCATTGTCAACGAGCCACTTGTCGTCAAGCGTTTCCGCCAATATGAAGAACGCTCCTTTGGCCGTCCTCGGCCTTCTCGCGGCTGTGGGCTCTGCCTACACGCCCACTCAACATCCCCGATTCCGTCGCGGATTCAACTCTCTGTCGCCCCGTGAGGAAGCCAAACCTAAGGAGCAACCCACCCTAACTCCGCAGGGAATTGTCGACATCATGAAGAATTGCCCAAAGAATGAGGAAGAAATGAAGACTAAGAAGATTACAGAGGAATGTTACAACGCAGCGAAATCTGGGCTCGCGCAAATGGAAACGTTAAAGACGGAGAAAGATCAGACAAACTTTAACATTTTGAAGAATGTCAAGGATCAAATGGACTTCAATGAAAAAAATTTCCCGAAAAATGAAAAAAAGGAAAGGCCTGTGCAGGAAACTGTCAAAGAATCCCAGGAGTCTGGGGATAAGGCCCTCCCAACTCCGGAGCAAAGGAACAAGATCATGAAAGAATGCCCAACGGCTGAGCCTGAGAAAATTACAAAGGAATGTTACGACACAGCGGTATCTGCGCTCAATCAACTGGCGAAGGTGAATCTAAAGGACCAAAAAAACGCCGGTTTGAAGGCTGTCGCGGACAAAGCGAATCTCATCAAAGAAGGTTTCGAGAAGAAAAAACCCATTGAACAGTCTAGTGAAACCGAAGAAGGCATCTCTGATTCTGATAAAGAGCTTATCGCCGGCCTTAAGGCTTGCAAGACCAAGAATCCGATTACAGCGGAATGTAAGAGACTGGCACAATCCGGGCTCGCTCGACTACAGGAGTTAAAGACAAAGGAGGAGAAGTCACAGAAGAAATCCGAAGCATACCAAGAATTGGATAATCTCAAAGCGAACATGGAAGAGTGGAAAAATGCTAGTACCACCGCACTTCTCCCGGATTATCCTGTTGTGCCAGACCAACAAGCCGAGGATTTCCCCAAAGGCAATCAAACTTTCACGGCGTGTATCAAAGCCAAGGAGAAGGATTCTAAGAAGGACTGCAAAAATGAGGCGACCACACTTCATAAATCATGTGGCGAAGTTGAAAAATCTAAAATGACACCCGAGGTCGAGACGCTTTGCGCCAAAGCCGAGGCTGCTACTGGAGATCCTGATGCCATCAAATTTCCCAAGGATAAGCCTGTTGTGCCAAACCAAAACACCGAGGATTTCCCCAAAGGCAATCAAACTTTCACGGCGTGTATCAAAGCCAAGGAGAAGGATTCCAAGAAGGACTGCAAAAATGAGGCGACCACACTTCATAAATCATGTGGCGAAGTTGAAAAATCTAAAATGACACCCGAGGTCAAGACGCTTTGCGCCAAAGCTAAGGCTGCTATTTCTGGAGAGACTGCCAATCCCACTGCCGAGAATGGAAACGTCGATCAAATCCAGGCTAATTTCACAGAGGCTGCAAAAAACCTCACGGCCTGTGCTGCGAAATTGAAGGACAAGAAGACTAAATCCTGCGAAAACGAGGAGCGCGCATTCATTGATACTTGTCTAAAGGCTAAAAAGCCTGCTAAAGAGTCGGACACGTCAGCCGCTGAGGTCCAGACGGTTTGCGACCAAGCCAAGGCTGATATTATTTCTGGAAAGTCTGTCGATACTTCTACAGCCAGTTCTGCGACGAACCCCAACGCGTCTGGAAGAAGCATCCAGGAAATTTTCGACCAGCTTAATAAGACTACCGTGGCTCTGCAAGCTGAGACGAACGAAGACAAGAAGCAAGAATTGGCAGCACAAAATAAGACGCTCCAAGCCGAGTTCGAGAAGGCGTGTCCAGAAGACATCAAAAAGAGAAATTCCACCAAGGAAATGAACGAGGCCAAGACCAACTGGAACACCAAAATGTCCGAGTCCGCGAAGGAACCGAAGCCTTGGAAATGGTTGGAAGACAATGTAAAACCAAAACTTGAGGAGTACTTCAAGTTTGCGAACATGACGATTGAAGAGTCCCTCTGCAACCACAAATTCGCTCAAGCCGAGAGAACCGAGAATGAGGTGAAGGACGTCCAGTCAGGAAAGACAGACAGCACCCAAAACGCATCTGGCACGGCCACGGCGAAGCAGGGTGATGTAACCGTCGGCGTCAAGGGTCCCAATTGTCAGTCGGACAAATCCTGCTCAAAATCCACCATTCAGGCATCAGTCAAACCCACCGACGAGAAGAAACCTGCCGAGGTGAAACCTGCCGACGTGTTGAAGGCGGTCATATATTGTCTCAAGGAGGGTCGCGCGCCCGTCGGTTACAAAGTCACGTTCATGTCTTTCAGATTTCAAGAATCAGAGAAAGCGGAGGCTAAAGAAATGTGCAAGCCAGGACAAGACTGCATGAAGGAAGTATCCAATCAGAATTTAAGAAAACAGATGGACCTCACAACGGCCCAGATTGAGCCCAAGACAGACTCTGGTTCTGCAAGCAACGTCCCACCCACACCGGACAATATGGCCAACAAATCCATCCAGGTCAGCGGAACCAAGAAGGACTGCAAGTGCACCATCGACATATTTTTTGTCTGCCCAAGCGACGAGCCAGAAAAGGAATGCATCAACCAGGTCACGAACTTTGTCAACACTACTGGTTCTGCCGCCAACCCCCCTGGTCCAGGTGGCAAGCCTAATGCTCCTCCCAAATTCACTATTCAGAAGGTTCAAGTGAAAAACAACGAAGACGGCACAGTTGACGCGACCAAATCGTGCGGCGGGGAAGGAGGCAAGAAATGTGATAACTCGGACATGCCCACGCAACTGCAGGTCTCGAAGGTGGCACCGGTAAAGGTGGATCAGCAACAACAGGTCGACGAACAGGGTCTCGTCCCGGCAAACCCCAGCGCCATCGACTCGTCTTCCACCGCCCCGAACACTCTTATCCTCAAGGTTTCGTGCTGTCCGCCGAATGAACCGAAGTGCACGAATCCGACGATCAAATACATTGAGATCACGATCAAAGATCTCAAAGAGATCTCGGCTGAGGATGCGAAAGCCAAGGCTGCGGCTGCGACAGCTGGCGTCCGGGCGGGCCTCGAGGCCGGTGACGACGCCGCGAGGAAAGCCGCGGAGAAGCAAATGCCCCGTATCGGGCGAGTTTTTGACAAAGACTTTAAACCTACGTGCGAGCAATCCTGCGAACACGAGCTTGTGTATGCACCACCACAAAAAGTCCAGAACATCGAGCCGAAGCTCAAGCCCGCGTCATCATCAACTGATGGTTCCTCCGGCAACTCGGGGCTCCCCGACGGTGATCAACGTCCCTCCAAGACGACTCCCACGGAATGCAAGACTGAAACCGTTACCAAAACCGTTACCGAAACCGTAACTCCCACCACATGCGGCACGTCGGAGTCCAACAATAGAGGTCAAACCACGGACCAAGTGGCAAACGAACTGAAGGATGAGGGTCCACCACCACAGGAAAATGAAAAGTCTTCTGGCGATCGAAATAACAGGGACACCACCAAGGTCTCCAACCCCGACGAAGAACCCTGCCCGGAAGACGAAACCCCCGCTCCTGGCAACAAAACCGAGACAACGACCGGGAATGGAGAGAACAACAAGAAGCTCACGGATGACAAAAAGACGGATCTGAAGCTCGAGGAGACCAAGGAGAAGTCCAAGGACAAGCCCAAGGACACTACCCAGACCTCCCAGGGCAACCCACCCAAGGTCAACCCACCCGAGGACACGCCAGGCGGCGGCGAATCATCAGACACGACGTCCCTCCCTCCTCCCAAGCGCAATCGCAAGAACCTCTAAAGACCCGCCGCTCCCTCCTCGCCCGCCTTGGTTAATCGAGGTGTGGCGAAGAGCCATCAAGAGAAAGCTGCACGTTGAGATATGATTTTAGAACCAGACTGTTTTTGGAGACTTTCCTCCACCTTTGGGGGGGTTGTACCTCCACTGTGAGGGGAGGAAGGGGGGAATAGATAGAGCTGTAGATTTCCTTTGTTCATCAAGGCTTACATGTTGTCGGCGACGCAACGCGAGGGGTTTTTGTACGAGAACTGCCAGGTCGCCGTCGGCATTGTGGCTGCACTTGAAGATCGCTTGTGTTATTAGATTCTCTCTTACAGCTTGCTCTTTATCAAATTGAGTGTCTTGCGATATCTTTGTGGTTTCAGTGATGCATCGCGTGCCGGTCGACCGCCCTTCGTCATCGCCCAGCCCAGCCCCCCACATTCATTGAATACCCGATTTCTGGGGCAGATGGCTCTTTGTCTTTCCTTCCTCGTCGCCATCCTCACAGTGCCACACCGTTCCTGTGTGGTCCGGTGAGGTGACTCGTACCCCCGTTCACCATGGCACGCGATGCCCGAAAAGGGCAACATGTTCGTTCCCCTTTTCTATGTGCATGCTGGCACAAGTTTCGCCAGCGGACGGGAATGATGGACAGACAGCAGCAAAGCAACCACGTCGTGCTCTGCATTCACAGACAGGACTGGGATAAATAGCAGCATCACCAGCCAAAAATGACCGCCGACCCTCTTTACGATACAGCCGCTCGCTCTTTCATCTAAATGGAATCGCTTGAGTGAGTGAGTGTACGCAGTCCGTCCATGATGCCGCATCAATCAGTATCTTCTACCGTAGTCGCCCGATGCGCGCGCTTTGTGAACGTAGGCATGCAAACCAGTTCCCCCACGCCAATCACCAGCCCGCTCTGTACCATACATAGAGACCATAGAGGGCGAGGGCACTTTGTCCTGTTGGTAGGTCACTGCTCGCTGTGAAGCAAATCCAGTGGCGCACCGAGGCAAAAATGAAGTATGTTCGGGCCATGCATGCATGCCATGATGTGCGCTTGATGGATGGCCCGAGAATGCATATGTAATAATGCCGGCTTCGTCCGAGTCAGTCAGTCAGTCAGTCAGTGAGTGCATTGGCTGGCCACTTTTGTCCGTGGTGCGGTACTCGACCTACCCGGCAGCAGCACCAACCTTGGAATTCGGTCCGTTCGCGCCACCAAGGCAGCACACACAGGCTGACGACCCCGGGGGGCCTCACATTGCATCTGCGTGCAACAAATGAGCTCCGCGTGTGCGTGTAGGGTTGTACGTGTCGACGGACGCTGGTGGCTGGAAGAACAGCCCGTCGGCAGCTTCCCGTTCAACTCAACAAGTAGAAACCTCTACGCAGTACTGAACAGACGCTGTGCAAGACCAATGAAATATGCTATACAATGCCCTTCCAAAGCCACGACTCTGTCGACTTGCCGATGAAAGTAGCTCCATCACGAGCCACCAAACGCACCACCATACTCCGAACATCTGCCCGCAAAAGCCATGACCCTGCGCCCACCACTTTTCTTCTTGCTTCTTCCATCCTCAACACCTCCTCGCATTATTTATTATTCACGGGCAAACCGACCTTGGAAAGGTGGACTGCGTTGGCCCCACCCCCCCTTTAGAATGGAGACTGCATCAGCCATCTGATTGGTTCAGCGAGCTCTTCGCAGCAAAGTCTCTGGATCCTTCTGCTCCTCCCTATTGCCCCCCCCCGCCGGCATCTGGATGACGTTCGACCCCTCACTTTGTGAGCTTTTCGTGTGTTATTCTTTAACCCACCTCCCCCACCCGCCCTCATTGCCGCGCAGCAACCCTTTTTCTTCTCTCCCTCAACCCCAAAACTTTTCCCACTTCAACCAAAAAGGAGACACGCCCCGTGAACGAAGCTGTTACCGTCTCAATTGGATCTTTGCAATATCAATCCGCAAACATGTCCAACGTCTACTTCAGCGTCTCATCCAACAAAAGTAAGTGGTGTTTTGTACAGCAAAAAGAGGGGCAACAAGCCCCCCCCAAAAAAAACCCTTCAAGCCAGAAGCTGACGCCCCTCGTTCCCGACAGCTCCCCTTGGCCGCATCGTCTTCAAGCTCTACGACGATGTCGTTCCCAAGACGGCCGCCAACTTCCGCGCACTAGCCACCGGCGAGAAAGGCTATGGCTATGCCGGCTCCATTTTCCACCGTGTCATTCCTCAGTTCATGCTTCAGGGCGGTGACTTTACCAACCACAACGTTAGTCCACATTTGCCGTCTGAATATGACCATGGAACCAGATTTGGCAGCGGAAAGAGGACATGAGAAAACGAGCTGACTCCGTCATCTTCATTAGGGCACTGGTGGCAAATCCATCTACGGAGAGAAGTTTGCCGACGAGAACTTCAATCTGAAGCACACTAAGCCCGGCTTGCTGTCTATGGCCAACGCCGGACCCAACACGTATGTCCCGTGCTTTATGCACTTCTCCATTTCCTCTGCGCCTCAAAATGCCAAAGCAAGGTTGCATCTTAAGCTCACGCCCCGCACAGCAATGGCTCTCAGTTCTTCATCACCACTGTGGTGACTTCTTGGCTCGACGGCAAGCACGTCGTCTTCGGCGAGGTTGTCGAGGGCTTGGACATTGTCAAGAAGATCGAGGCGCTCGGCAGCAGTAGCGGCAAGACTTCGGCAAAAATCACCATTGACGAGAGTGGTCTGGCGTAAAGGTCGTGCTGCGTCTGTAGATAGTATAGATGTGTACTGGACCCGGTCGATGAGTGAGTTGAAAAGCTGTCGCCACTACCTAGGTATGGTATTTGACAGTTGTTTCCAAAACGAGGAAGCCGATCAGGGGAAAATAAAAAAAATGGAGGAGCCGATCCACTTGTCGATGAAACTTATCCTTACTCTCCAATGTGTAGTGACCACGCAAGGACTTTGCCACTTTTCATGTCCCTCTCGCAAATGTCAGTCGGCCGCGGAGCACATGACAACTAACCATCAAAACAGGAACAAATTCGTGATTTGCATTATACCTGCACTCATGACTCGTAAACTTTGAGCTGCCCAAATCCGGTTCAGTACGCACATGACCGCCACAAGGCAGGCTCTCAACTTTCCCATCCCATCCGTGGAATGTGTACCATGAAATTGCGTACTCTTAAAACGCCCAAGGCAGCCCGCCGATACTCCAGTGAACAAGCACAAACCCCTCCTGGCAAAATCTACTACTGATGCACCCTGTTTTTTTTTTAAAAAAAAACTATGGCCCACAAACAAGTCATCCCAGGACGACCTGCTCGTACTGCCTCAGGTCCAGATAGTTGAGCAGCACGGCCCTCAGAGCGGCCCGACTCTTGGCCAACTGGGGCAGTATCCCGTCCGTCTGCGCCAGATTGGCGCGGATGCTGTCCACGTGATGGCCCAATTGGACGGCAAGAGGCTGTATCTCGTCGTTGTCACGGATGGTCTGCATGCGAGAGACACGTCAGCCGAAGGGATTCTCCTCAGGACCAGTGTCCAAGGGGGGGGGCAAAGCAGAGCAAAGAACGCACCGTGAATGCCCCACCGGCCGAGAGGCTCTCGTGGTGGCGAATGAAGCGGAACTCGTCGTCGTCTCCGTCGACGTGGTGGCTGGACTTGGCCGCGGGCGTGAGCACATGCGCCTTCTTGAGCAGACTCCTCTGCTCGCGAGCCTGGGCTCTCGCGCCCGCCTCTAGGTTACGCAGCGTCTCGTAGTCCTGCTCGAGCTCGTCCTCCATGTTGTCCTTTTCGCGACGCAGCACCTCCAGCCCGTCGAGGGCTGGCTCTAGCTGTCGTTGGAGGTTGAGTTTGCCGTCGAGCACGCTTTCAAAGTTCAGCTCGACTTCGCGCCCCGCGTCGCTTTGGAGGGGGGCTCGACCGACGGGCGCGGGCATAGATGCGGGCGGGAAGGGCAGGCCGCGGGACATCTTGCGCGAGATGCGGTGGCTGATTAGCCGGAGGGCCGAGGATGTGTGCGTGCGGCGGAGGGGGGAGTCGGAGAGGCGCTGGAGGATGGGGCGCTGCGCATGCTGCAGCGTCGTGGAGATGGCGGCGAGGGAGGCTTCGGCGAGGGGAGACCATTTGGCCTCGATGGCGGATTGGCGCACGCGGCGGGTGTGAGGCGCGACGTGGACGTACGGCTTGGGTGGCGAGGGCGGTGCGGATGACGCGCGGTTGTCGTCGGATTCGGGCTCGTCGTCTCGGCGCTGCTGCTCGCCGGGCTGGATGTTTGCTTGTGGGATGCCTCTTCGTCCTATGACGCGGTTGCTGTTGCTAGCTGGCGCGCCCCTTGCTGGGTTGGGTCGTGAGGTGTTGTCGTCGGCGGGACGCGGCCGTCGTGCTGGCCCGGCGTCCTCCTCATCGTCACTGACGGCTTCTTCGTCTCGTTGCTGCCGTCGAGACGACGACGGTGCGGCCCAGCTCTCCCGCAGAGATGATTGCTTCTGCTTCGTTGCCTTATTGGCGGTCCCTGCGATGCTTTGTCGCGCTTTGCTGTTCCGAGGCCGGCGAGCGGCGCTGCTGGATGGAAAAGACGCGATTGATGTCCGAGGGCGCGCGCGTCTCACATCCGGCGCCTGCGCGATGGTCAGTCAGTCCATGGTGATTTCTTGCATTCTGGAAAGAGAAGAACAGAGCCAATCAATCATGTAGACACTTTGGGTCACAGGGAAAATGAAGCCAGGGAGAGAGCGGTATTACCATTGATCACAGGGCCGATAAATGAGGGTTGAGATCAAGCTTGGGTGTTGTCACTATCGCCAAATGGGTTGCGGCTTGGTACCACAGACGATAGATAGCGGGTTGTTGTGGCTGCAGATAAGCCAAGCCAGTCGCGAGGGGACGTTGGAGGAGCGGGTCCACGCAGAAGACAGAGAGAGACGTTGACCATGAAAGTAATACGCCCGACTACCGTTACAGAAGTCTGAACAGCAAATTACTTACCCAAAGACTAACTCGAGGTCCCTTTTCTCACTACTGGAAAATACGGGCTGTACTTCCAGTTGCCATCCTCACCGACTCATTTTGTTCCATCCCCGCGATTCTCATTTCCCATCAAAGCAAGGTGCACCTCGAGGTCAAAGGTCCTGTCTGCTCTGCTCCACAAGCCAACCGGGGGCAGGATTAGGATGAAAAAGCGGACCAAAGTAACCAACTCCCTCCGCATCTCAACTCAACTCGATCGCGAGCTGCCATTTTCAATTTCACTTGAATACGCACTCTCCTATCTTGACGTGCCCGTTTTGCCACCGTCGACGTCATCATCTTTGTTCTTTGTGCGATTCTCCTGGCTATTTCGGCTGAGACGACGTCCTTTCAGCCTGTTTGCTTAAGCGAGACACGGACAGCAACGCAAGCCCCCAGAAGACAAACATACGAGAAAATAAGAAGCGGAAGCGAACAGAGGACAGATCGAAGAAGAATTAGGTGAAGGCACGGCACCAACAGAAGGAAGAGAGGACCAATTAGCCTTCAAAATGCTCGTCTCTTTCTCGGCCCTTGCCGCGGCCCTGTCGCTGCTGGCCTCAGCCCAACAAGAAGATCCTTTGGGACAGTACAAGGCCCAGTTCCAGAACTTCATGGGCAGGCTGGGTGCTGCCGTTCCGAATCCCGGAAAGTTCGATTCCGTCGCCGCCCTCGAGGCGAAGCTTGGTTCAATGAAGCTCTCGACCCTGACGCTCGAGAACTGGAAAGAAACCTTGTACGAACCTGTGACACCCGGCGCCACCGTTCCGAAGGAGTGGTGGGTGTTGATCACGGGACGCAACAAGACTTGTTTCGGTAAGATGACAAAACGATGATACATAGATTTCGCCTGCATGTGCTCGCAGCTCTAATTTTGTTCTCGTACCTAGGTCATTGCGGCAAGATTGAAAAGGCTTTCAACGAGACGGCTGCCAAATTTGCCGTGCTTCCTGGTTCTCCTTCCATGGGCATTGTCAATTGCGACGATCAGCCCATTCTGTGCAACGCTTGGTCCGCCAGCGCCGGCAATATCTGGGCGTTCCAGATGCTGCCCCCGCCCGCTCCTGTTGACATCTACAAGAAGAGGCTCAACCTCACGACCACCACCTCCGAAGATCTTGTCCAGCTCAAGTCGGTCGAGTCTAAAGACGCGGCTGGATTTGTCCTGATAGACTCCTGGTTCCATCCTTTCAACGGCAAGGCTACCGAGCTCGGCCTCTCCGTCCCCTACGGCTATCTTCTTTGGGCGTTTGCCCTTGTTCCAAATTGGCTCTTCATGCTGGTCGTTTCTCTTGCCAGCCGAGGTTTCATGTCGGGCCGTATGCAGCCGCCGCCGCCACCTGCTGCCCGTCCGGGCGCCCCGGCTGGCGCTGCGGCAGGTCAGCGGCGAGCTTAGCAAAGAGCGTGAACGCAAGGGGAGACAAGAAGCCAGCCTCCCACTTGCAAAACTGCAAGGGGAGACAAGAAGCCAGCCTCCCACTTGCGAAACTGCAAGGTCATGGTCAATGGAATGTTCTGGAGTTGTGACTACCCGAGCTCTTTGACTCGGAGAGTTTGGGAGGACCTGCCAAGAGCTGTATATGGTTGAGCGGTTGGATGTGATCACTGTACTGATTATGATGTGAGAACTGGGCAGTCATTTCGACCTGTCGTGTACAACGTAGGGGGGTCTTACAGTTATCAGATTTATGCCTCGGAATAATTGTGCTGATGCTACTCGTCGCGCGAATCACGTCTTCTCAGCGCACGCGTTCTGTAGAGAAGCCAGTCCGTCCAGCACCTGGTCTCTGAGCTGCGGGCTAGACATATCGCCATACTGAAGATCATCCAGGTCGCTGATGGTTTGCTCTATGGACGCGAAAAGTTGGTCCTCCTCCATCTGCAGCCTTTCGATTTCCGCCTCCATAGCCATGGCCGCGTTCTGGAGTTCTGGCACAATGGAGTGCAACGTGTGTTTGGCAACTTTGGCGCCCGATTCATTACCAAACAGCTATGTCCTCCGCCCCTGCAGTGTCAGTGTCACGCCTGCGTTATTTGCATGTGCGCGTCAGGGAAATCATGTAACTCACGGCTCTTTCAATGTCAATTTCCGCATCATCCTCCTCCTTTTCGCTCTCCATTCTCGCCCGCAAAACCTCTCTCCGCATGGCCGCTCCGCGACGCGCCTCGACCGCGATGTTCTCTGTGACCTTGTCGACGACCTGGTTGCGCTGAGCCTGGAGGTCGCGAAACAGCTTGGCGACCTGGGGGCTGGACTGCCATGCACGCGGAAAGTGGTTGCGAAATTGTTCGAGGGTGGTAATGGCCGTGAGGGGTGCGGGAAGAATGAGGTAATGCGTCAAGATATCTGATTCGGATGGCGCCATGGCTCTCGTTCTGCTTCTGCTCAGTGAATACTTGAGCGAAGAGTGAGAAGCCTGCCTGGGGGGATGGACGCGATGAGACGCGTCGAGCGAAGCTAGAGAGCGTGACGGGTAAAGTGGTCCGGGATGACAGTCGCGCTGTGAGGACAGACAATCCTTTCATGAACGAGACTAGGTCGAAATTTGAATTGGTATGTGAACAGACCCTGAATTTCCCAATGCGTCTCAAATATAAGATCATCAGCGTGATGTTCATCAACTCTTCCCCTGCCTCGCCTCGAGCCGTAGTCTAACACGGTCAAAGAGAGATCTCGAAATTGCAAGATCACAAGCGTCGTATGTTGGGGTCAGGGGACTACGACTGTCTTCGTGTCCTTGCTCCTGGGTGATTGACCCATTCTCCGAGGAAGCTGAGAAAGTGAGTGAGATGACAATGTTTTTGGCGTGTGAATTAGCTGGCCATACGGTTTTCCTGACCAATGAGACGCTCCCCAGCTGCGTTGTCGGCGCAGCTCAAATAATAAGGAAGAGAAGCCACCGCCCGAGTCGTGCGCACCTTCCAGAATCACGCGAGTGGATTTTCACTCAACGCCAGTTCCCTCTCGACTAGCCAAAACCGCGACAAACAAATCGGACGACCCACGCAGGCCGTTGCCGCGCTCAACCACGCATCTGCGCTTGTCTGGTAAATAATTGCCTCGTGCATGATCAACTTGTATTCTTTTTTCTACCTTTGATTCTTGTGGGCAAACTTCGCCTAGACCCTGTCCGCCACCATGGCGCCAGCGCGCCAGCAGCAGGCCCCCCAGTTTAACAAGGACGAAAAAGTGCTTTGCTTCCACATGGACATGCTGTATGAAGCAAAGATCATGGACGTACAGCCGGGTGAGAAGTCGGGTGAAGGTTTCCGCTACAAGGTCCACTACAAGGGCTGGAAGAACACGTGGGACGACTGGGTGCTCGCCGACAGGATTCGACCTTTTGATGATGAGCACAAGGAATTGGCGGCGCAGCTACACGCTCAACTCAAGTCTAGCTCGCAAAAGAACTCAAAGCAGCCCAAGAAGATGGCCGGGAAGGGCGTGGAATCTTCTAGGGGCAGCGAGGAACGGGGATCGGGCGCTCCTCTGGCGGCCAGAGGAGGGAGAAGAGGCAAAGATTGGGAACTGGAGCAGGTAAGTTTCGTGTGCATCGTGTTACTGGTCTTGTTGTCGGCTTCCCCTATCTATGCTTTTTTTTTCTGTCTGGTGTTTGATCGCCGTAAGGCCTTGTACACAAGTGTGTATGGTGGCATGACTTACCGGAACCATACAATCGACTTGTTGGTCATGGGATCAGAGGGAGGGCTTTGTACACAAGTGTGTATAGTGGCATGACCTACCGAGACCATATAATCGACTTGTTGGACACGGGATGAGGGGGACCGGACCCAAAAGGCACATTTGCGGCTGCACGACGCCACACTGGCCTACTTCTACGCGTTTCGAGTCCACCAAAGTCACGCTCCTCTTGCCGGTCACGAACTTGTCACCAGATCCGCGTCTCGCGAAAAAAGACGCGGTGCCGATTGTCTTCTCGCTTACCCAAAGGAGTCTCTACAAAGATTAGCCGACCAATCGACGCTGGAAGGCGATCTGGGCCCGAAAGCTTATTTTTGTTGTTGGCATATAAAAGTAAACAAACGGCCTCTGACCCAACAATCTTGTCTTTTTTGCTCTGCGCTCTTCTTTCCACCAGCTCAATAATCACTCCAACACGCTTGTGCGCATATTCACTATCAACCTCGACATTTGCATTTCGTCTCGATGGCAGTCGAGACTAGAGCAGCAAGGAAGAAGTTTAGTACCCCTGCAGCCGTCACAAAGCCAAAGGACAAGGCTCAACCCGTCCCCCCCGCGCCACGAAAGATAACACTAAAAGTCCACAACACCGTCCAAAGCAGAGGGAGAAAGCGGCTTCGACTGCTAAAGTCGAAAAAATCTTACGCTACTTTTGTATCTGCTCAGACAGATCAAATGGCTCCTGCCGGGTCCTCTAGTGCTGTCAAAAAGAGGACCAAAATAATACTACATACGCCCACAAGCAGGGCAAAGGAACGACAAGCCCAGCAGGAGAACGGTTGTTCAATCAGCACTGGACAAGGTTCAAGCGAACCGGCTCCGGATCTGGTGGCAAAAAACAAGCGTTCCCTCCCAAGCCCGGCACTGTGATAATACAGAAACGTTCTGACAGGGGCGCAGGAAGACGCCTTTTACAGCAAACCGATGATTAATCTCCCAGTCCCTGACCATATTCAAGCGATGTTAGTGGACGATTGGGAGAATATCACAAAGAACAATCAGTTAGTGCCTCTTCCACATCCGAGGTCCGTCAACAAGATGCTCGAGGACTACCTCGCGTTCGAGCGTCCTCACCGGGAGGAAGGATCTGCCAGCATGGATGTACTAGAGGAGGTTGTGGCCGGCCTTCGAGAATATTTCGACAAGTCCCTCAGCAGAATTCTTCTTTATCGGTATGCTTATTAGCCGTCCTTTTCTGGTCCACAAAGAAGATTAGGAATGATGAGACTGATAAATTGCAGGTTCGAACGTCATCAGTATATCGACATCCGCAAGTTGTGGGAAAACGCGAACTCAAATTCGGAATACAAAGGCGCCTGCGACGTCTATGGTGCCGAGCACTTCGCCCGCCTTCTTGGTAAAGTTTTGCACCTGGTCAGTCACAGGGGAACTCGTCTGGTTAACATGCTCAGTGTCTCTACCAGAATTGCTTGCGCAAACCAACATGGACCAGCAGTCCGTTTCGCGCCTTCGGGAGGAGATCAATAAACTCACTGTGTGGCTTGGCCGCAACTGTGAGACGTATTTTGTGAATGAGTACGAAGCACCGTCTCAGGAGTACGTGGACAAGGCACGGAGTTTTTAGTTTTGGAGGGACAACTTGTAATATTTCCTTTGTCAATGTGTGGGCGCGGCAGGAGCACGTTTCTGCCAGATTGTAGAAGTTTTCAACTCTGATTACAATTTTGGCGTCCAAGTCGTCATTCATTTCGGTTGTGTTTGTGTGCTATTTTCGCGTCTCGATGGTGTGTGGTGATGTAGCGGGCCGGGAGATGTACCACTCATTCCGCTGGGACATGCTCGTTGGTGAGGGCGTTCGAGCAAACTGCGAGACTATTCCTGCGCTCTCGACCATTACCAGTGTAAGACCAGTCCGCGCCAACTTTGGTCTCCCTGGCTGCCCACACAGTCCAGAAATCTGACCTTTTTTCCCCGTAAACTCACTGCTCTTGTCATCCCCCCCCCAATAAAAGAAAACCTCCAGCAAACCTTCCCCAGTTCTCGCAACTGCCCTTCCTCAAAGAGGTCGATCAAGCCAAAGTGCACTAACCAACCAAGACCCCTTCCTCCAATCGAGCATTTGAACCCCCAAAAACGCCTTACATCCTCGCCACCGCCCTCTCCACATAGAAGCCCCTCTCAGGCGTCCTCTCCGCCTTGACGTCCTGCCGTGCCGAAACCTCCTCCACGCTGACCAATTCCTTGACTTTGAGGATCATGCCAGCGAATTGCGGCTCCACGGGATGGAAAACAGTCTGCATGCGACGCCGCAGACCCAGTGCTTGGAGGACATTGCGCGTATGTTGGGGCAGACCGATGGAGGATCGTCGGAGGGTGATTCTGAAGAAAGACATGACTGCTGCTTTGGGCTTTGGTGATGATGTCGGGTGTGTTGGAGGTGGTTTTCGGGAGGTGTTGATTTCCAAGTCACGTGATGGTGCGGATTGCCGTGGCAGGGGGGGTGTGCATGAGCATGGGGGCGCTTGATCGTGATGAGCTCGGCTGGACTGCTGTGGTTTAGATTTCGGTCACGTCTAGTATTGACAGGGAGTCGGCCAAGTAGTGGACGAAAGGTATGTGGCATCAGTGGAAGTGCCCGTTGCACGATTGGGATAGGGTTCATCTTGGTTTGGACTTTCCTCCACCAAGCCGAGCAAGAGCGTGTGCATCGCCGCTTTGTGAACGCCTCTTACGAGCGGCTATTCAGTCCGCATCCAGTCTGAGAGCTTCCGTTTGGTTCTTGGAGACACTACATACGAAAGCGTACTGCTGCGGCCATGCAAACATGGGGATATCACCCCCCCAAGTCCAGAGGCTGCCGGTGGACGCCAAGCGTAGAGCATGGGATGCATCAAAACATCAATGACCCTCATTGTGCGCCAATGCTTCTCACCTTCTTCATAGCCGATTTCTGGACTGGAAGCGCCATCGGGGGATCTATGCGCCGATCACATTCTCGGACGTAGTATTCTTCGGTGACCGAGATGTCTAAACGGCCGACTTGAGCTGCAGACGTTTGTGTCCGAGGGGTCATATCCGATTGGCATCCACCTATGCTCCAAATCTGGGCAGACGACTGACAGGGGGCTTGACTGCACTCATATAACCTCAGACGCGATAAGAGTTGGTGGCGCGTGCCTGACAGACTCATAGGCCATGCGTGATTTCAACGAAGCGCAGCGAGCAATGTGTCAGCTCTGTGCCGTGGCTTGTGACTACCGCATCAGAGACAATCGCGCAATAGAGCGCCAATGAATGGATAATCAGCATTGTTGCCATGTACCGAACAATGTCTATAAGGTTAATTACGTGATAGTGAGCCACAGTATGCACAACTTCCTCAGTGTCTGTCGAGGGAGTCGAGTAACGAAGCTTCAGTTGCAACATTCCTGCCTTTGGTTTCTGCTGTTACCAAATCATCATCACATGCACTGTTGCAAAAGGCAAAGTGACTGGACGCTCATAGCACACTCTATCTTTCCACCCTTCCAACGCCCCTTGCTACTCTCGAGCCATGCCTTATATCTGCACTTCTACTCTACCCTCGGCGCCAGGCCGACCCTCGCGGAGGTTGGGCAAAAGATAGGTGATGTCATCCCAGGGGTGGCGGTAGAGGCCGGTCCGCAGTCTCTTCTGGTCAAGGAAGTGGGCAATGAGACCGATGCTTCGGCCCAGCACGAACAAGCCGTTGAGGACACCCATCTGCAGGTAATCTTCAGCTTCCTCAGGAGAGAATGCACCGCAGTTGCGAAGAAGATCGACAAAGCACACGGCGATGCAGCCGTCCACATTGAGAATCAAGTTGTCCTTCTTGGAGGTTGTGACAGTCTCCACAGCCAGTGCGTAGTCCAGAAGCTTGTGGCTGGGAAATTTGGCCAGCACGTACTCCTTGACCAGCTCGACACGCAAGTCGGGGTTGTTGCGAGACTTGATGCGGTGGCCAATACCCGGGATGAGCTTGTTGGCCTTGCGCATATTGTCAACAAACTCGCGCGGGCTCAGGCCCTTGTCAAAGGCGCGCGTGAATTCGTCTGCGGCGCCGTCTAGTGCGCCACCGAACCGCGATCCGATGGTCAGCAAACCGGAGACCAGGGCGCTGATCAGATCCTTGCCGGCGCGGGTGGTGATGATGGTGTTCATGGCACCCGATACAGCAGGACCGTGATCGGCGGTGAGCATCAGCACCATCTCCAAGAATTTGGAGGCGTAATCGGGCAGACGGCGACGGAACCACAAGAGAGACATGACACCGCCGATGCCAATATCTTCCTTGAAAACGTCCGAAATGGGCAAACCAGCGTAGAGGAGTTCCTGGCCACGGTCGTCGGAAATGGTGGAGATGAAGGCGGCAGGCTTTCGGATCAGACCGAGCTCCTGGGCCCATGAATAGTCAATGGGGATCTTGGGGACGACAGGCTCAGGCTGGGGCGCAATAGTTCCCTTCGCGACGAGCTGATCGTAGACCTCCTTGAGCACCTTGGGCATTTCCTCAAAGGTATTGGGGACGTGGAAACCAGCTTCACGCATCGTCTTGTTCTTGACGGCAGCAGTCTCGAGCTGAGAGTTGGCGAAGGAGCCGGCGTGACCAAACTGGACCTCAGTCTTGAACATGCTGGCGCAGGTACCAATGGCCCAAGCCACAATGGGCTTTGTTATGATGCCCTGCTTCACGGCATCGATGACCTTGTATTCCTCAACGCCGCCAACCTCGCCGAGCAAGACCAGGATCTTGCATTCTGGGTCGGCTTGGTAGCGCAACAAGTGATCGATGAAGGTGGTGCCGGGGTATCTGTCGCCGCCGATGGCGATACCCTCATAGACACCGTCCGTATTGTTGGAGATGATGTTGTTCAACTCATTTGACATGCCCCCTGACTTGGATACGTAACCGACAGAACCCTTGCGATAGAGCTTAGAGGCCACGATGTTGTCCATCATGCCACCAGTGTTGCCGATCTTGAAGCTGCCGGGCTTGATGCCACCGACCGTGGCAGGGCCGATGATGGTCACGCCCTTTTGCTTGGCAACATGGGCAATCTCTCGAGCTCGCTGCGATGGTAATCTGTCAGCCATTGCTCCTTCTAGGGACAATTTGAAAACTTCACGGATGCTATTGGCGCGGCGTTGTGCTTGGCAGTGCAACCATGGGCAAACTTACTCGCTCCGGAACACCTTCTGCAATGATGGCGATGGTCTTGATCTGTGGATACTGCATGAGATCCAAGGTGGAGCTGTAGACACTTCGAGACGAGGCGAAATTGACGACGACGTCGACCTCGGGATGCTTGGCCATGGCCTTCTCAACCTGCTGGTAGACGGGCAGGAGTGTCTCACTGGTGCCCCAGTACATCTTACTAACGAATTGGCCACCGAAAGTGTAGATAATGCCGGCGACTGATGGGGTTTTGCGCTTGCAGATGAAGTCGAAATCCAGCATGCCCTGCACAGCACGGGGCTGCAGACCATAGACGAAACATCGAGTCTTGTCATTGAACAAGGCATGCTCGGCTAGAGGGCTCAGTGGTCTGCTAGGAGCAGTGAAGCGCTGGATCTGGTCATTGGCCGACAGGCCATTGGTGCCATTGACACCGTTTGAACCCTTTTGAGTCATTTCCGAGTATGAGGTTCGCGTCGTTCGCAAGATTGCGATGTGAATGCGATGGAATCAAAGTTTTTGACAAGTTGGTATACTGGAGCAGATGGCTGGGAGATTCTTGGAGGTTAGCAATTTGTTACAGGAGCAGTTGACGTGGCTCGCATGAACTCGAGCTTTGATGCAATATGGAGCAGAACAGAATAGAAGAAAACGAACAGTGTGTAGAGCGGCGATTATGTCCAGAGCCGCACAGTCAGCCTGCTTGCACAGAGAAATGATGGGCGAAGATGTCAAAGACGAGCTTTGAAAAGGCGGGAAGGCGAGGGTGGGTGTGCATGGCGGGCAACCCGAGCTCCGTCGAGCTGTTTTTTGGTGGGCTGAGCGCGGTGCACCGAAGCAGGGAGCGCTGTGTTTCCGCCGGAGCGTTCTGCAAGGCCGGTGTGGGTTTGACAGCGAGCAGTGTGGCTGCCGTGAGAGGGGGGGACATTTTGCTGGGGAGGAGAAACCGGAGCATAGCGTCAGACTCAGCATTCGGTGAGATGAATGTCAATGCCCGACACCGTTACAAATGAGGGTGCGACCACGGCTCGAGGTACAGGTACTCCGAAGAGGCACAGATACGGCACGTCAGCCACCGCCCACCCGCCCAGCCTGACTCGGTGTAGGGTCAGCGAGAATCCACCCCTTTCGCGTAATTCGAGATGTCCGAATCAGAAGCCACTCCAGACGCGGAAACAGAGGGATCATGCGGCACGAGGAACAGAGAAGAGTAGCGGAATTTTAAGAGTCGTCTATCTGCACCTCATGCGCAAGCGGAGTGAGTACGTCGACCGATGCGTTGGCAAGACGCATCCTCGCTCCACCTGACTTGTAAGCAATGTGCCTTGCCCACTGGTGTTGCAGGTCTTTCTGGGCAGACCACACCTGCCTAACGCGGATGGGCTTGTAGAAAGGGAATTGAGTTGGGGGAAGCTTGGCATCCATCTGTCTCGCGTGCCCAGATGCCGTCGAGCTGAATCGGGAGTTTTGGCGGGTCCATCCTCCCCTGACCCTCAACCCTGAATTGAATGGCTTTGACATTCTCTCTGCGTCCACGAAGTCGTTGCTTCTCGTGTGTCCAGATTTCTCATCGGGCGGTGCTCGAAAGTGCCTCACCAGCTTGCCTTTTTGCGCAGCGTTTGATATAGCCGAAGGCGCAAAGCAGGTCATGGGAAGGAGAATGAATGCCTTCGGCCGCGTCTTCATGCAAGAGAAAATAGCTGAGATCAGCCTTTTCTAACCTTTGTGTAGCATGTTGCAACGTGACCGAGCTTCAGAAGATCAGCCCTTGACCCGCTCTGTCCCTTTCGGTGCACAGCGGCGTGGATTTTTGGCCCATCAGAGCCAGTGCATACTGAGTAGGCGGTTCACCCATGCCGCGATCCGTGACCCGGGTCCTTTGACGTAACGTTGATATCGCTTTGGACGGAACACAGCGCATGTTGACCCCTATAATTAGTAGTAAATGCGTAAATTACTTAGCTGCTTGCAACAACACAGCCGCATCGTATGGTGGCTGTCGGCGCATGAATCCACCCATTATCGCAGAAAGCGGGTCTGCTGCTCGGCCTGCACCTGGCCAACTACGCGCCGATGCCCATTGCAACTCGACATCGCCGTGCCACGTTGATTGCCCTCTTTGGAAAGAAAGGGTCAGGACCCGAGCGGAAGTCAACGAAAGCTGGTCCATTGACCGTGCAGCGTGACTGCGTAAAGTAGCATTGTTTTCGCCTTGTAGTGACATCACCTGGAGTCCAGATTATAATGTTGGGCGAGATATGGGACATGATAGCAGCGGGACCTACACATCCTCTTCTCTTCTCAATGACGATGACGATGCTGATCGCTGAATACGGCCAATTGATCCATGACTTTACAACCAATAGCTGTGCCGGCCCGTGTTTCTCAACATGGCATTGTCTGTTGCTGATTCTGTCTGGTGGGCTCCAACCCCGGTCGGACCTTGACAGCTCTCAACCGCTGGGGCGCCCTAAAGACCATGTACCGGTACTTTGTCGTGCGGCCGCTGGGGTGCTTCATCGCCCCAAGGTTTTTTTTTTTTCGCTTCCCTGACTGGCCGCCAATCGTCAAGCCCGCCAGAAAATCCGACAGGGGCACAACGAGCCCCCGTCCGATCGCTGCAACGACCGCGAGCAGAGCTGCGCCAGACCAGATGTCTCCTGCTTCCGACCAATAGGCACCGTTCACCAAAGGCGGGCCACAGCTCCTGCTCAGCACGCAGCCACGTCGGCGGCTCCCCCGCCTGGCGCATTCGACTGAGTGCTGCAGCCGGCCATCTTTGAAGCTCCTCCCCGCCCAAATTTTTGATTGACCATCGACACGAGGGTCCTGCTTTCGTCTCCATTCCCATCCCGCTCAGCTCGACTCGTCTGCAGTTGTCCAGTTCGTCTTCGCCTTCCTTATCACAAGTATTCACTTGTATTTGCTTCCCCAGATCCATCCGTCCATCCTTCATTGATCGTCCAGCTAAGAGCTTGCCGGTGCCCTGGTATGTGCATCCCGTTGTAGTCCAACGTGACGAGGTGTTTCGTTCGTGACGCCAGCCAGGACTGACGAATTGTGTGTAGCTCATCCTTCACTATCGAGCGTTCTGATATCCAACGCAGCCAGAGGTTCACCTCGCCCACATCAAAATGTCCGCAAAGTCGATCTTCGAGGCCGACGGCAAGGCCATTCTCAACTATCATCTCACCCGCGCCCCAGTCATCAAGCCTAGTCCGCTGCCCAAGCCAACTAAGCACAACGCTCCTGCTCGTCTGGCATCCTTGCATTTTCCCGAGGATGCCAGAGTAGATGATGTACTCAACCAGGCCGAAGTCACTTTCCCTTGGCTGCTGCAGCCCGGCGCCAAGTTCGTTGCAAAGCCCGATCAGCTCATCAAGCGCCGCGGCAAGAGCGGCTTGCTGGCCTTGAACAAAACCTGGCCCGAGGCAAAGGCCTGGGTTGCTGAGCGAGCCGGAAAAGAGCAAAAAGTTGAACACACAACTGGTGTTCTGAGACATTTTCTGGTTGAGCCGTTCGTGCCTCATCCCCAGGACACCGAATACTACATCAACATCAACTCAGTGCGCGACGTAAGTTCAGCTTGATTCCATTGCGCCGGTGTCGGCTCTAGGGGCATGTACATGTTTCATAGCAGTCGCAGTCTCTTCTGCCGACCGCCTAGCAGAGCTCATTTCTCACCTCTATCCTCTTTTGCGAGCAACATTGCGTCGCGGGCCGACTGCTGACTTTGACGATTACAGGGCGATTGGATTCTGTTCACCCATGAAGGTGGTGTTGACGTCGGCGATGTCGATGCCAAGGCCGAGAAGCTTCTGATTCCTGTTGATCTCACACAATTTCCCTCAAACGAGGAGATTGCTGCTTCGCTGCTGAAAAAGGTACCGAAGGGCGTCCACAATGTCCTCGTAGACTTCATATCTCGTCTGTACGCCGTCTACGTCGACTGTCAATTTACCTATCTCGAGATCAACCCCTTGGTGGTGATTCCTGACGAAAGCAAAACTTCTGCCGCCGTACACTTCCTGGATCTGGCCGCCAAGCTGGACCAGACGGCCGACTTTGAGTGCGGCGTCAAATGGGCCGTTGCCCGATCTCCCTCGGCATTGGGCCTCCCCAATATCCATGGCGACAAGATCAGCATCGACGCTGGCCCTCCCATGGAGTTTCCCGCACCTTTTGGTCGCGAGCTCACAAAAGAAGAGGCCTACATTGCCGATTTGGATGCCAAAACCGGCGCGTCTCTCAAATTGACTGTGCTAAATCCCAACGGTCGAATCTGGACTCTGGTTGCTGGCGGTGGTGCTTCCGTCGTCTACGCTGACGCCATCGCCTCTGCCGGGTTTGCTGACGACTTGGCGAATTATGGCGAGTACTCTGGTGCTCCCACCGAGTCCCAGACCTATCACTATGCCCGCACCGTTCTCGACCTGATGCTTCGTGCTCCTCAGTCTGACAAGGGCAAGGTCCTGTTCATCGGTGGTGGTATCGCCAACTTCACCAACGTTGCCAGCACTTTCAAAGGCGTCATTCGCGCCCTGCGGGATTACGCCACCCAATTGATTGAGCACAACGTGCAAATCTGGGTTCGTCGGGCTGGTCCCAATTTCCAAGAGGGTCTCAAAAATATGAAGGCTGCTACTCAGGAACTGGGCCTCAACGCCAAGATCTTTGGTCCTGAGATGCATGTCTCCGGTATCGTGCCGCTGGCTCTGATTCCAGGGAAATGGGAGCAGAGCAAGGTGGAAGAGTTCAAGGCATAGGTTTCGTCCATGACTGGAGCCAGCAAGCCTGGGCGGAAAAAAAAACTTGTCCCAGCGTGCAAACAGTCACTCCGTGATGGATGATGGAAGATTTATAGACGGTTACGCTAATGAGTATCTCATATTCTCGTGTTTCTCGCGCCGGATGCACGCCGGCACTGCAGTGCGCTTTATTGGAGGTAGTGACTTTAAGGGGGCTTCGTTGGCGTCACCTGCCTCATTTCATCCTTGTGGACGAGGAAGGTTCGAACATCGACGTTTACATGAAACGGGATGTTGAGGACGGCATAGTCGTGGTGGATGACGTAAGGCACCTCATACTCGCTGTGTCGGTGGGCGTTGATGCGTTGCATGAATGTTGTTTCACCGACGCCTTCAGCATCATCAACGAGCTGTGCTTGGAAGCGGAAGAGGAGTGACACTGCGGGTCCGAAGACGCCTCAGATCATATTGATACAGTATACATCGTGCTGGAGTCTTGCAAGAACTTCTTCCAATAAAGGCTTGAGTATGTCAATGGCACCAAAACGATGTTTCTACCCGTGATTTCCTTTCAAGCGATCGTTCTTTCCGAAGTCTACCTTTGCAAAATCCGTCCAAAATGACCAATAGTCTCTGTATTGGCGCTTTTTCTGGTCTGCATTTCATAATTCAAACAGCAATCAACATCTGGAAATATCTATTCAAGCATTTCCCCCGGTAAGTCTCCCGCTCTCGAACCAGACTCCTCTATGCTGATGTATGCCAGCCTTATGCTGTACTGACGATCTTGTGTCATTCTCAATTTCGGACCTCGTCGTGCTTTCAAGTTCTTTCTACGCAAAGTCAAACACCAGTAGAGAGCAACATGCCCCTGAATTGGGTGAAAGAGAAGGTCAAAGAGGGTTTTCTGCGAGCATTGCGTTACTTTTGCTATTTCAGCCCGGCCCAGGGTCGCAGAAACCAGGGTCAACTGCTCGTCCCTACCGCTCGAGAGAGCCCGGCTGATAACACGCCTTCTGCGAATGATAACGCGCCTGCTACGAATGATGACACGCCTTCTGCGAATGACACTGCGCTTTCTCTGATTGATGACATGCTTTCTTCGGATGTCGACCTCCCAGCGGTTCCGGCCGCCCCCATTGACATTCCGGGCGCGTTGCCTCGTGTTCGCGAGGATGATTAGGAATCAGATGGGATGGGCGGGAGTAGTGAGTTTCGTCCCACTGCGCCGCTGCATTGGCCCGAGGAGCTATTTGTGTGCATGCTGGAATCGATGCCGAACCGTGATGAAGCAAGAACATCGTGGGAAATGATAAATCCAGGCGAACGCCGACGCTACGATAGCATGCCATAGAAGTGATCCTTGGACTTGGATACCGTTGCGAGAATCACATAGAGAGGCGCAACATCAGGCGTCGAGGCGAGGCAGCCCCTTTTACCCGCGAAAAGGAAGATGGAGCAAAAAAACCGTGCGGTAAGATGCCAGGGACGACGAGCGTTCGACTGAGGGAGAAAGCTGGCCGGAAAGAGCACTCAAGAGGGGGACGAACAGCGGAAACAGTAATACGAGATCGCTTTACATTGATGTCTTTTCTACGTCGTTTGGTTACGTTGCATTTTATAGCGAACAAGAAAATCAAAGCGCCGAACCCCTTTCAATGTTGATTCATTACTTTGTCCGAATCTCACTTCCTCCTATATGATCATGAAACTGCTCAGAAGAAGAAGAACATGGCAACGATTGGCACAATGATGGCCAATGTTATAGGAGTAGTGATCAAGGCTCCGTTGTCATCGGCCTTTCCGTTTCCACCTTTGCCCGTGCCGGTGCCATTATTGGCGCCACCGCTGCCAGTGTTATTGGTACTAGTGTTGCCTGTACTGGCACTGTTCTTGCCCGCCATGTTGAATTCGTCATTTGCCAAGGGAACAACTTTGAGACCGTTGATCTCGTTGCCGTCAGAATCTTTGACCGTCATCTTGACGTTGTAATCAGAGATCTGAACAATCTTTCCAACGGGCTTTGGGCTGATGCCGCTATCGATGAGCTTCTGAACGCCTGGTGGGGGATCTGGAGCGGTAAAGTTGGTATCAAAGCCTTGCTGGGTGAGAAGTGAATCCTTGCAGTCTGGCGGTGCGACGTCCTTGTTCTGTGCCTTTTGGGACTGGACGCTCTTCCAGTCGATGGTGGCCCAGGCGGCTTTGAGGCGATTGTAGTCCCCAAGGACGTTGACCTCCTTTTCCTTGACTTGGACGAGGCCGTAGCCGTTGGCCTCTTGTGTCCATTCGTAGACGACGCCGCCCGAGAACACAGGTGTCATTTTGTCACTATACATGGCACGAGTTTCGTTCCAGTAGCGGGGCGATGGTTCAATACAGCCGTATTCGCTGAAGAGGATGGGGATTGAGGAATTTGCGAAGTTTGACGTCAAGTCTTTGAAGGTTGAGCTTTCATAGGTGGTATCGATGCCGCACCAGCTGTAAGAGTTCAAGGCAAAAGCATCGGCTCGTGTCGGATCGTTGGCATCTCCGCCATTGCTGCACTGCATGAAATTCCAAGTGTCCCACAGAACGTTACGGACATCAGCAGCAGAATAGCCCACGGGAATGTGTCGCTTCAAGTTGTTCTTGATGTAATTCTTCAAGTCGCGCGTAACGGCACGAAGGTACTGAGGGACGAACTTGGCGGATGGGATGTCATTGATGACTTCGTTGCCGGAGAAGAAGAGCAAGGTATTGGGATAGTTGCCGAAAGCCTCGACGACGGCGAAGGTGTGGTTGAGATAGTCCATGTAGTACGTCTCCCAGGGTTTGCCCGAATTCAGGGCCTCGCCGACCAGGGGCGAGTTGACGTCGAGAAGCATGTACATGCCAGCCTGACAAAAGCGCAAATGTAAGCGCCACTGGCCGCAATAGTCCACTTTGGCCATCTTTGACTCACGGCATTGAAGATACTGGCGCACTCGTCGTGGTTGATATTGGGATTTAGGTTGTAAACACGAATGGCGTTGACGCCCATGACCTGCATGAGAGCGGCATCGCGCATGCAAGCCTCGGGCTGGCTGAGGGGATCGGGACTCGAGTAGCTGAAGCCAGCGCTTCCACCGGGCTGGTAGGCAACGCCGACGATTTGGAACTTATCGCCGGTCTTGGGATTGTAGAACTCATTGCCTTTGATGTCCAGCGGGGGAACAGCAGCGGCAAGCGACGCCGCAAGCGCGACAAGAGCAACATGTAACTGAAGATGCATTAGGTCAGCGCATCATGCAGTGGTACTCAAGCTTGTCGGGCAGGAGAGGGAACGCCCCTGACGGGGGACACAACTATGCGTGCACGTACCAGCATCTTTACAGTGCTTTCCTGACGATGCTGCAAGGCAACGGCGAACGAGCGACGGGGTGCATGACGATGAGGTCGAGAGGAGGGCAAACAGAAAGACAAGGAAGGAGATGGCTGAGGGATACCTGCCACGGGGCCAAGAACGCACGTACTACTCCGTACTGGTCTTACCTTACGAGCAGTGAATGGGCAAACGTGTGCGCAAGCCAGGATTGTGCGTTGTCACGGCGGCCCTCCTACCCGATGTGTTTGCTTGCCGCTAGCTGAGCACAGCGAGCGGGAGGAGAGTTCATCAGCCGGTCGCGGCATAGCTGTCTGGGTCGAACGATCATCTGCGTGCCTGATTCTGAGTCACTTGCTTGCGCATGCATATCAAGAATCCCATGATACACTGGCATCCGTCATAGTGGGTAAGTTCGTCCAGGCTTGCACGAGCCGTCGCCACGCTCCCTCGAGTGTTGATGACGTCGTTGACAGTCTTCAGCAAGTCTCAGAATTCACACATTACTGACTATAGGAAACCAAAGACAATTTGTTGTTTGTTCATTTGACCGGCCCGTTTCGATGGCGCTGGAAGAAAAACCAGCTTGTTTATCCATGTTCCTCGAGCTGCTGCTAATAAAGCTAGCCGAGAGCTCATCGAGACCCACTTAGTCGGCAACCTAGAGCTTGGCGCCTATTGTTTGATGAAAGAGTGGATTCGGGTGAATTCACTTTCATGGGTTGTTCTTTTTCACATGACCTCAGCTATCTGGAAATTTGCAAGGTTCAGTAAGATTGCAGGCCACTTTCGTGCGTATGATGTACGGAGTACAGAAGGTGAGAGATGCAATGAATTACGTCTGGTAGTCATGAAGTCCCAGATATGATCGCCATAATACTGGGGTGCACAAGAGACTCAGCTTGCAACATCCCGAAATACTGAAATCAGGTCGCAGTAAAAGGCAACACCACAATGGACAGGCTCAAAAGAAAAGTTCGGATCCCGTGATTAGGATGCTCTTCGATATAAGTGAAATCATGTGAAAGCGGCTGAGATCATGCCGTGCCGCCTATTTGGGACAATCTGATTGTCCGGGTCTTCCATTGGACTGAATATTGGCGGATCGCTACCAACAAAGGGGCGCATCGCCAGCGCACTTATCCCAGGATACGGCCTTCCCTCCATCGAACGTCACTGGACGCTGGAAATCGACGCTCTCAATTGACACGTTGCATTCAATGCAGGTCGACTGTTCTACGACATGCTGTCTACCCTGACCGCCTTCCGAATCCGGCAATACTAGAGCCTCAACCATTCCCCCTTCTTAGGGCAATAAGATACTTTCCATCCTCGCCAAGCCTGACGCCTCGATGCGAGTATTTTCCTTACTCCGCCGACAACGCGCACTCAGTTTTCGGTCCTTTACCTCAATGGCCACGGGTACGTTCAAGAACCCTCTCCTTGCCATGATTGACGACTGACAGAAGCTCGTCAGCTCCCCCGGACCGCCGCCCGCTCGTCATATCCGGCCCCTCGGGGGTCGGCAAAGGCACCCTCTACAACCGCTTATTCGCTCAACATCCCGACACATTCTGCTTGTCTGTCTCCCACACAACCCGTGCCCCGCGGCCCGGCGAGCAAGACGGCCAGCACTACCACTTTGTCTCGATGCAAGAGTTCGAAGACCTCATCAGCAAAGATGGTTTCGTCGAGCACGCGCAATTTGGAGGCAATCGATACGGGACAAGCAAGATGACCATCGAGGAACAAACCAAGAAGGGCAAGGTTGTCGTACTTGATATCGAGATGGAGGTAAATTGGCACCATAACACCTCCGCGAAGCGCGCAATTCTGACGTTGATATGAAGGGAGTCAAGCAAATCAAACGATCCAGCATCGACGCCAGATATGTCTTCATTGCTCCTCCGTCGTTGGAGACTTTGGAAACTCGTTTGCGGGGTCGTGGTACAGAGAGTGAGGGTAGCATTCGAAAGAGGCTTGATCAGGCACACAACGAGCTGGAGTATTCTAAAACGCCTGGTGTTCATGACAAGATCATTGTCAACGACGACCTCGGAAAGGCCTACAAAGAGTTAGAGGACTATGTGTACAAGCCCCTTGAATCATGACAATGGGCGTCTCATGGTTGTGATACATAGTTCAAACTAGAGGGGGCATTGGGAGGCCCGAACTAGCACGCAAACAAGAAGCGCGCAGTTCAACAAGAGGCAGCTCGTGCAACACGCATGATGGATATGCGTGCACGATAGCATAGCTGGCAGCTACGCGGCATAGTGGCATCAACATCGTGATTGCTCTCGGTTTCTTGGTGTGTAAAAACTTCACCTCTTTCCTCACGGAGGAGCTCAACATGGTTTGCTTAAGATTGAAGAAACGAGTCTCAGTTCAAAAAACGGTGCCAGTATAGACAGCTTGAGAAGTCTGTCAGACAAAGTCATTACAAGCCTAGGTGGTCAATTATGCTGAGTCACTCAACTCGGGTATCAATGACCAACATCTTCTGTCCGGGAATGGAAAGCTACGATGATCCTTCCACACATTGACGACGAGCAATTGACGGTACTGCCAGCTGCTTTTGTTCACATCGCATACTAGCTGAGCAGATGTGGCTTTCCTGATCAAGTCAACTTCCAAACGACACAGTGATTGGCCAGTTGAGTCCCTCATTAACAATACAACGGTTACCACCGTCCGCCTCCTCCAAACATAGTAAACATTTTCAGGAAGAAGCAAGAGAAGTAGGCCATACAAATAAATGAAAAGAGTAGAGGTCGGTTCCACGGGCCACTCGGCTGCTGAGAAACATTGAAGCTCTCTCGCTAGACTGGTATCAACGGGAACTCTTGTGCTAATAGCCGTTCATGGCCATTCTTTGCGAGCTACGACTCAACTCTCGATCAGCAGCCGGGCTGATGGGTCTGCTAGATGCACCGCCACCGTGAGCACTGCTCTCTTTGAGGGCCAGCAATTGCTTGGCTCGGAAAGTTTCGTAGTGAATCTGAGAAGTGGTCTCGATGAGATCTTGTAGATGAGTTCGGAGAAGGAAGTTGCGGAGGTATATAAATTCGCAGTGATGTTCGTTCTCGACATTGATGACACCCCACCGATTCTGGCGACCCCTGACCTGCTTGCCGTCGATGATGATGGATTTTTCAGATCCAACAACGGCAAAGGGAACCAAACCCTTAACGATTCAGTCAGAAAATATCGCAACAGAACTACTAGCCCATTAACGAAAACCACATACCTTGATTTGCCCGTTCAGACTACGCTCCTCATCGTCAAACTCTTCATTATCGTATGGGTACATCTTTAGGTTGTGGAAAGCAAATTCTTCCTTGATGCGCTCTTTGAATTGAATGCGCTCATCGACGGTCAGGGTATCAGCCTTGGCAATGACGGGAACGACATTGACGACATCGGACAGCTTCTTCAAGACTACAATATCGATAGGCTTCAAAGAGTGGCCAGATGGCTGAATGAAGAAGAGACAGCAATGGATACGAGTATCCTGGATGTAACGCTCTCGCTGAGCCGTAAGCTCTTTTCTGAGATAAGCCGAGTGCTGGTCCTTGATATACTTGACGATGGGGTCCCAGCAACGGTCGTTGTTAACGAGATCACCGTATCCAGGGGTATCGACAATGTTCAATCTCAATCGAACGCCATTTTCCTCAATAAGGTGGGAGACAGGGTGGATCTCTGTCGTAGAGCGCATGAGCTCATCGGGCTGGAGGCGACCCTTGGAGTCCATCAAATGCGAGGCGAAGATGGTGTTGATCAGAGTGGATTTACCCAGACCTGTCTGTCCTTGATTGCGCAATCAGGGGTTAGCTTCGACGAGCTCTATGAGGCATGCATGAGCTCTGTGAACATACCGACACAAATGACGTTGAACTGGAAACCACGTTTGAGAAGCTTCCTCTCGATTTGGGAGGTGATGCTGTCGAAGCCGACGTGGCTTTTGGGAAAGATAGTGTTGGCGGTGGCGGCCATTGTGTCGATATGCGAATCGAATAGGTCAATCGCGACAGGATTTTTGGCCGTGGAGGTGTATGCAAGATGGGCCTTATGAGACTTCAATACAACAAGAATGGGAAATTGTCGATAGAAAACTGGGAGAGAAGTAATATGGCGGAACAGATGAGCGGACTCAAGGGTGAAGACGAAAAGCGGCTTCTGAGCGTGGCCTTGGCGCCTGGATGCACGACGGGTCTACGGAGCATTAGAGAAGGGATGACTTTGGGGGAGTCACGGTTCAAGCTGGCAATTTACTAATGCCTGATGACCAGGGTGGCTACCAATCCCAGGCAGCAAAGCGATAATTCCCACAAGAGCAGGGACCAAGAAAGGGGGCAGGAAGGGTGGGATGGAGGACGTTGCTTTTAGAGCTGGCACGGACCCACCGACGGGTCGTGCCATCGACATGTTTGATTGGTTGGCTACGGAGAGCTGGCGCACTGGAAAAGAAAGCTTTCCGCGACTCTAGAACGAGAATGATCGCGCGATTGTAGAATCTCGTCAAATATATTGCCACGTCAATCAGTAACGACTTCGATCTCTGCTCCTGTTCCTGGTCGTACTTTACGCCTTGCTCGCCACGTCCGAGTCATTGTGTAGCTTGCTGTGGCGTGACGAACTCGCCGGCACGCCATTGACAATAACCACCACCTCCAGATGTCGCGGTGACGATGGCGGCAATAACTGCATCTACCTTTCCTCGCATTTTTCAAGCAAATGGCCTTCTTGGCTCGCGCTTCCAATTTGTATCCTATCGACTGTTCAGCCCTCACTCTCTGCTCACACTCCAGATCGCGATCCCGAGCATCAGCTTGAACATACCGGCGTTATTAGGCGATATATGGGAATCTGTCCTGCGCGCCGCACCCAAGAACAAAACTTCGCATTCGCGAAAACGACATAGACAAATGGCTGGGAAGGCTTTGAAAGACGTCAACAGCCTGTGCACATGCCCAGGCTGCGGAGAGACTAAACGAACACATCGTCTGTGCCAAAGATGCCTCGAAGGTACAATTGAACGGGCAACGCTTATCATGGCTGTCACTAATGACGGTTTGCAGACATGAGAAGAATATGGCGAGACGATTATCCTGCAAACAGGCCCATCTGATGGCAAGGTGATAGGAAACTTACGCAGCCAGAAGATCGTTTCAAGCTGCATTTTGCATGCTACCGGCGTTTGGCCAGCGAGGCCTTGTATAATGCATTTGTACCGTTTCCAGCTTCTCAAGCAAAATCGTTGGAAGACAAAAGTGGTCGGGGAAGATGTTTAAACATGTAGGAGAGGAAGACGAGGCTGCCGGATTGCTTGCCCACAGCCCTTGTCACAGCGGCGTCGCTGGTCTCGAAATGTATTTCAATACTGCCACAGCATGTCTTGGAGAGCCGTCGGGTTTGCAAATGGAACAACTTAGACTAGGATACAACCTCGCTTGCGATCCAGTCATTCGCATTTACCTCACTCTTAACAATTTTGCCGGTGGCGATTTGCCGCGATACATTCAATGACAGTGACGAGCCATAATACTTGCCCCACCATCCCGCTTCGCACATTGTGGCTCCCACAACACAACTAAGACTCGCCCGTGGTGAACTCTTCCATCGAGTCGAGGGAAAGCCAGGTGACATGGTATAGAAATGCCTCAAGCTCCTAAGTCATATCCTTCGATTCTGACAAGCCAATTCAGTCAAAACAGTATCTGGCCACGCACACCGTGGACGATGGTAATGCTCTGCTTCCCAAGGCTTTGACTCATCGCTGACCACAACGATGCAGCGCATATAACGGACATTTTCTCGTTAGCTGCTACATCTCGGGCAGTTCTGTCCGCAGGCGGCTCATCGACAATCAATGTCCACGACACCACTGACCCGGCGTACCCTTTGAAGCAGTCCATCTCCAATGCACACAAGCTCGGCTGCCATCACCTCTGCACGTCAAGGAACGGCAAGGTCGCAGCTAGCGCTGGCTTCGGAGGAGAAGTGAAGCTTTGGCGGCTGAACCAAGACACCGGCGAGTGGTCAGGTGGTGGTGAGATCGCAGGACCATCAGCCAAGCCAGGGGAGGTCTGGGCACTCGCATTGAGTGAAGAAGGTTCATACCTTGCCAGCACTACCAACGACGGACGGATCAATGTATGGCATATTGTAGCGGACAGCAAGCCCAAGATCCAGGAGTTCGAGACGGGAAATGCCGGATCAGGCAGTTTTGGAATGAGCGTCGACTTGAGCAGCGATGGCAGGTACACGGCCAGTGGACACCAGAACGGCTCAGTGTACATCTTCAACAACACCACAGGCCGAATTCTTTACGCACTGTCAGGTGAGGAAATTATCTTTCTTGTTCCTGCTCTATGCGTCGGTCATGAACAGCGAGACGATAGAGGGAGTCGCCTGGCAGGCGAAAGCAGCAAAGCTGACAAAATCGTACTAGGTCTGGCAAAACCTGTTCGGGCCGTGGCATTCTCGCCCGCAAACACCAGACTAGCAGCGGCAGGGGATGCGGGCATCATTGCGCTTTACGACGTGAATCACGGCGAACACGTAGGCAATTTGACAGGTCATTCATCGTGGATCACCACGCTTGACTGGAGCGACACGGGAGAGTACCTGCTTAGCGGATCGATGGATGGCAAGGTCAAGGTGTGGTCTGTCGAACGAAGAGCCTGTGTAGCGACGCACAGCGAGACGGACAAACCGTTGTGGGCTGTGAGATGGCTACCAAAGACGGGAAGAGGCGAGATGTTTTGCATCGGCGGGGCGAATCGAAGCATCTCCTTCTATCGAGAGGCCACGGGAGCTTGATGGGCGCCGATTCATGAGGAAAATCTTGGTAAAGAGATGTCACAGCTTCAGCATAATACCTTAGAGACTACCCGCAGATTTGCTTTGCTTATATAGCTCGCATCGAGACGAATACATTGTCGCGTCATCAGCATGTACACTTAGACGTCGACTGTGAAAGCCGCTGCGCACTGGAGTATGCATACTTTATGCAGACCAGCTGTGTACATGTCGATGCGCGGAGGGCATTCAAATAAAGCCACACGAAATGCTAAGCCAGATTTTTACTCAACCATTGGAAATGTTAGCGCAAAAGTGCTGCCTAAAACGGCCAGCAATCGGCACGTGACGACGTTCCAGTCTCGCGTTGCCCCGCCAAAATCGGCTGGTCAACTGCTGCGCCATGCGTCATGCACTTACTGGTGCGCCGACTCCCACCACCAGCTTACACCGTGCATCGACTCAACAACACATGGCCCAATATCGAACGCAATCGAGGTCTAATCTCACAGATACTGTCGAACCTTTTCAAAATAACCCATACAGCATAGTTCAATAGCGCAAGTAGCAGGCAAACTGCCCATCATGCCCGCCACACGACGATCAGCCGGCGCCTCTCACAGCCGTACGGCCGCACCCAAAGGCCAATCCAGAATCAGCTTCGCCAACAAAGTCACCAAGAAAGTACCAAAGGATGGAAAAAAAGGAATCGCCGCGCCCTCACTCGCCCAGATTGAAATTGCCGAGAGAACAAAGTCATTAGAGGCACCAGAAGAGGAGAAGGCCAAGGTAGAGGACGAAACCGACGAGCAGCAGGAAGAGGAAGAGACGGAGCAAGAGGCAGTTGTGACAAAATCAGAAGCAGAAGTCCGGGCTGAGAAGCTGAGCGATGCCCAGATTGGCAAATATTGGAAGGCCATAGAGAAGGAGCGCAAAGCACCGCGGGTTCATCAGCAGGAATTGACTGTGAATGACAAGGTTCTGCGATATTTCGATGTCAGCTCACAGTATGGGGTAAGTTGGGTGTCTCGTTTCCTCGCATTCAATCTTGTGCTGGATGTCAGATATCACGAAGTCGTGTATTAACGTGGTTGGTGTAGCCATGTATCGGGATCGATCGCACGAAGCGGTGGCAGAGAGCAGAACGGCTCGGCTTGAGTCCTCCTATCGAAGTCCTTTCGGTGCTTTTGAAAGAACACAGAAAGACCAATGAGGGGGTGGAAACGGCGCAAATGGACCATATTCTTAGCTCAATTGCCATTGGGTCATGACAGGCATGGATATGTATTCACGATGACGAGCGTTCCTATTATGTACGGTACTAGTTGATTTTGGTGGCGCGTATATGGCTGAGCCGGTGCTTTTCAATGAAGAAGAATTCTAAAAATCTAATTTTCTATATGGGATCTATGCCTGTGTAGAAATGCAAGCCACGCCCCCTCAATCAGTACCAGATACTCCTTGTTCTGTGATGTGGAAATCGCTCGTTGCCTTCAGCTTCTAGTTCCTTCATGCGATCGTACAGGAAGAAATCGATGAGAATGGCATTGACGTGGGTATCGGGATGTCGCCGCACGATCTCGCGCCGTATGAGCTCAACGCACCAAATGCTGCACGCTGCAAACAAACAATCAGCCTTCCATACTCTGTAGCCGCCGCGATCTGCCATTGAGGATCATGCTACTCACCTCTCAGCTGCATTTCCCAGCAGTCGCCGGTCCTCAGCATCCTCTTGTCCCTTATAGCGGCTGCTACCGGCGGGCTGCAGTACAAGGCGCCCAGGGTAATGAGGATCTGGGGGATACGGTAATCGGCGAACATGGTGATCTTGTCAATGTCGTGAAAGTACCCGTGAGCTTCTCCTTCGAAGCAAGCCCAGAGGTCGGCGACGAGGATTTGCGCCCGCTTCAGGAACCGGACGGGCTTCGTCCTGCCTTGGAAGTCGTGCTCGTCGCGGAAGCAGGGGAAGTCTCTGGCGAGGATGTTGACTAGCTCGGCTGCAGAGCCGTCGGCAGCTTCCACGACGTTGATGATGGAGCAATCATATTGCTACACAGGGGGAAAGGGGGGGAGGCGTTAGTGTGAACAGGTGATGGGAAATCATCAGATGAAAGGCAATCGTTGCTGAGACGTGTTTGGAGAGAGGGATGACGGGAGTGATTTACCTCGTAAAGCACCCTGGCGCATTCTCTAAGGCATTCCAGTCGTTCGCGGAGCAGTGGCATCTCCTCATCTGTAGATGACCGGAAGATGTGCCGCAGCGCTTTCATGTTGCACTCTTGTTCATTGTGCCAGTAATGCGGATCCGTAATAGGGATGTCTAAGATGCGGACCGACAAGATGCGCAGTCCATCAGCGAAGAACTTCTCTTGAAAGAAAAAGAAGCCAAAAATTCAGGATGAGTTTCTCACTTTCATCCAGAGCTCGCTGCATGGCAGCAACAAGACTCCAGTATCCCGTCCACTGGCGGCCGCAGTACTGTACAGCAAAGCGCTCCTCGTCCGGCAACTCAGACCAAAAGGAGAAATTCAGCAGATCCATGGTGAAGATGAAAGCCACGGTCTGCTCGTCCTTGGTCTTGGGGTGTAGCTCGTGCTCGGCCCAGGTCGCCGTAGAGTACTTTTTCTCCTGCATCTGGGAGTAAATGCTTTCGGCGGCGCGCTTGGTCGCGCGCATGTCAATGGCGACGTCGATGCCATGATCGTAGACATATTCGGCGCCTTCGAGCACTCCCGTGTCGGCCTCGTCGTCCATGTCCAGCTTGCCCAGCATGTGCTGGCGGAGCAGCTCGAGAAGCTCTGGGTCGGCTTCATCGTCGGACATGATGGCAGATTTCTGGCGACCAAGTGGCGGGGGAAAAGCCTAGCAAGATGGGCAGCCAAGCGCATTCACTAGCCCGGATGCAGATGTTACTGATCGGAAGGGCTCAGAGGAGTAGCAATGGGCTGAGCAACGTTGTTCATGAATGTCTGCTGAGGTGAAGTTTTGTCGGTCCTGACGAGACAGACGCCCGGGCGCCGGTGAGGGTTCAGAAGCGGCGGTTGTTTTAGACTTTGCGCGGATACACATTGAGCTAGTAGTTACTTGTTATACCAGGCCAGAAGAGCCTCACTGAGAAAATGGGAAAAATCAATTCCAACTCCAACTGTGCATTAATGGAAGGCGATACTGCAGCATATACGATATCTTGCTTTCATCCGTTCTGATAAGTCGGCCTGTCTGTCGGCCTCTGCGCGTTTCATCTAGATCCATCGAACCGCATGCTGGTGTGCTACCAAGACCTGCGACCCCCAAGTCGCACTTGCAGGGCAACCAATCAGCAGCCGGTGTGTCGTCACCAAGTCTCGTGTGCCCCTGCCGCTGCCGGTCCCTTCCCATTGGTCGTCCGGGACCAAGGTGTCAGCATCGTAGGAGCTAGCCTTGACTGGGGCCGCCGGCGTTGTTCTCTGATCAGTTCAAATTCCGTGAGACGACATTGTCAGAGGTCGTCTGCATCCGATCTCGCGACCACGTCTTCTCTCCGTCAGCCGCTCAAATCCCCGGCCCGAACCACACTGGCGATGGACGCACACTCGCAGGATGACGCAAACCCGCAAGGACTAACCCAGCCGGCTCAGTCGACGGTTGGCGCAGCTGCTGCTGCTGATTCTGCCTCAGCTCAACCTGTTGCAGCAGCGCAAACGACAGCTTCTTCGCAACAGCCGCAGCCGCAGCCGCAGCTGCAGCAACAGGAGCAAGAACAAACGCATCCCCAAATGCAAACGCAGCCGCAGCTACAGCCGCCGCAGCAACCACTGCCGCCAACACCACCACCACCATCATCACAGCAACAGCCATCATCGCCGCCGCTGCAACAACCTCTTCGACCACCGACGTCAGTTGCGCAACCTCCACCGCAAACGAAAACAGACGAACAAGATACCGCGGCTTACCGACGGTCGCGCGCGATGGCACGGGATCGGTACAACCATCAATCTCTCGGCGCGTCGCTGAACAGCTCTGTGAAACAGGTACGCCCAAACACCCGCCTGCGAAAGTGTCGTCTCGGTCAACCTCGGACCTTTGCTCTTGATAGCTTTGACGTTCTCTCTCGCTGCAGCGCGCACTGTACTGCGACAACAGACGAGATGGTCATGTCTCTGGGCACGCGGGGAGAGGTCGACGAGCAGCAGAGGACAGGAAGTCACTACCAAAACAAGAACCACAGCTGATTGCCTAGGCACGCGTGTTAATGGTCGGCGCTGGCGGCATCGGCTGCGAATTGCTCAAAAACATTGTCCTTGCTGGCTTCGCCGAAGTTCACGTTGTCGACCTTGACACAATAGATCTCTCCAATCTGAACCGACAATTTCTCTTCCGCCAAGAACACATCAAAAAGTCCAAGGCTTTGGTACGTCAAAGTCGCTCAGTTACGGCACGTTGAGTCGACTAATCAATCAGCAGACTGCCAAAGACGCTGCCAGCAAGTTCAATCCGAACGTCAAAATTGTCGCCCATCATGCCAACATCAAAGACGACAATTTCACCGTTCCCTGGTTCAGAGGCTTCGACGTCGTCTTCAATGCTTTGGACAACTTGGAGGCGAGACGTCATGTCAACAAGATGTCCCTTGCGGCCAATGTTCCCTTGATCGAAAGCGGCACCACTGGCTTTAACGGCCAAGTCCAGTTCATCGAAAAGGGTTTGACAGCATGCTACGACTGTACTCCAAAGGAAACGCCCAAGTCATTCCCAGTTTGCACGATTCGGAGCACACCAAGCCAGCCAATTCATTGTATCGTTTGGAGCAAGAGTTATCTACTCAAGTACGGTTGCCGTGCGCGTCCTCACATTATAAACTCATGGTGCTGATGATGTGGACAGCGAAATCTTTGGCGTCAGCGAGGACGAATCTGCTTTCGATCATACAGAGGATTCTGAAAATGGTAGGTTTCGTGTTTGATGCCGAGACAGCAGGACGGAACGCTAACCGAGGCATTCAGCTCATGAGATTGAGGAGCTGAAAAAGGAGTCTGAAGCACTGAAGAAGATCCGAGACGCCGTCGGCACAGACCACTTCCCGCAAATGCTCTTCGACAAAGTTTTTGACGCTGACATTGAGCGACTTCGATCTGTTGAGGACATGTGGAAGACCAGGAGAAAACCGGAGCCTCTCAAGTTCGAGACAGTTTTCACCCAGGCGACGGATGCCGTGGCATCTAAAGAAGAGATCCTCAGCAATGACCAGCGTATATGGTCTCTGGAAGAGAATCTGGTAATTTTCAAGGACAGCCTCGGGCGCCTCAGCAAGCGCATGCTGGATCTCAAAAAGGCTGAGGAGGAGGGCGCAAACGTGAAGCCGATCATTATTTTTGACAAGGACGACATCGATACACTTGATTTCGTGGCCTCAACCGCCAACATCAGGTCCACCATTTTTGGCATCGATCGGAAATCAAGATTCGATGTCAAAGAGATGGCAGGCAACATCATCCCGGCCATTGCCACAACGAACGCCATCGTTGCTGGCTTGTGTGTTCTCGAGTCCTTCAAGGTGCTGAAAGGAGAATATGATCAAGCCAAAGAGGTGCGGTTGCATCAAGCATGGTCTTCTCTTTATTGGCCCAGACTAACTTGCTTTCCCGTGCAGATTTTCCTCACACCATTCGGTGCTGAGCGCCTTCTAGCACCGGACGCGTCACGACAGCCCAACCCAGAGTGTCCTGTTTGCGGAGTCTTCAATGCTAGTATCAAGGTGGATCTGGCACGGGCGACGCTCGAGGACGTTGTCGAGATAATCATCAGGAAGAAGCTCGGGTACGGCGACAAGGAGTTTGTTATCAACAACGAGATCGGTATCGTGTATGATGCTGATGAGACGGACAACCTGACGAAAAAACTTTCGGATCTTGGTAGGTTTTGGTCGCAACCGTTGGGGTCAAAATGACATTGGAGTTCCTGTCTGACATTATCTACAGGCATCAAAGACGGCAGCTTTCTCACGATTATTGATGAAGATGACGAGGAGCCGTTGTTCAATGTCGTCATCGATGTAGAAGAGAGGTATGTCGCTATCAGTGTTCGTCACAGAAAGAGAGGCTGATTAGATGCAGCACGGAGATGAACTCAGAGGAGCCTGTGCAGGCAGACTTCGAGGCACCTGTTGTCATTCCTCGTAAAACCAAGAAACCGGCTGCTGTCAATGGCGAGGCCAACGGCACGAAGAAGAATGGCGCCAATGGCTCCCCAATGGTTCTGGACGGCGAGGGCAGGGGCATCAAGCGTTCTCATCCAGAAGACAATTCTCCACCTGCGAAAAAAGCGAAGACCACCAAGGACGAAGACGATGTCGTGGTCGTACAGGATACCGGAGGCGCAATTGTCATCAGCGACGATTAATTCAGCTAATGCGGCGCTGGGGGCTGCTGTGCATTCACTTTTTTTCTATTTCACGCAGCGCTGAGACCGCCGTCGAGATTGAGCACACAATTGTTGGCGAACTCGTTTGAAGCCAGAAAGACGGCAGCATCTGCAATTTCAGCAGGATGCGCCACGCGCTTGAGAGGCGTATCTTTGAGATATTCTTGCTGAAGTCTTGGCGTCAGATCTGGTACGAGAACAAGCGAGGTTAGCTGCTCGAGCGCTGCGCAAATTTGCTATTTTCCTGGAATAAAAGAAGAGAAATAAGGCGGACCAAAATGAGCCCAAAACAGGGCCCTCTTTCTTGCAAAAACTTACGACGCCACATGGAGCTATCTACCCAGCCTGGTAGAAGGGCATTGACACGAATAGAGCGGACAGCCAGCTCTCGGCATAGAGTACGAGTGAAGGCTTTGAGATGAGAGTTGGGTCAGCTAAGGGTGGCTATATTGTACAGTAAAAGTAGGCATCTCGCATTCAGCGAGGGCAAACAATGAGAAGATGATGATGAATGAGACTTACAGACGACGCCCGCCTTCGACGCGGCATAGGCTGTAACGCCAGGATCGGACCTGGTGGCCATGAGGCTAGACACATTAACAATGCAGCCGTTCTTGTTGACGACGGCATGCTTGCAGATAAGGATAGTCGCCAGCAGATTCGTGTCAATGATGTTGGCGACTCCCTCGTCGGAAGTGCGGCGCAGCAGCGTAGTCTGAGCAATTCCAGCACAATTTACCAGAAAATCTAGGGGGCCGACTTCCTGGGTGTAGAAGAACAAACTGGCTCAGCTGGGACGTTCCTTGTTGGCGTGTCGACTCTGTGGATATTCACCTGTGTGAAGACGCGGTGAATGCTCTGCCGATCCGCGACGTCGAGGCGAATAAAGCGATGAGGCGCATGAGCTTCGAGCTGCGGCTCAAGCTGCGGCCGGGCCTGAACGACAGTGCGGCTGAGCAACGAGACGGCAGCGCCATGCGAGGCAAATGCTTTGGTGATGTGCATGCCTATATCGCCTGTTGCGCCGACAACGGCGGCGTGCTTACCGGCGAAGCGTAGAGCCATGTTGCCGTGAATCGTGGTGGTTTGAGGATGGGGGTTGAGGTTGATACAGATCAGCCCCCTGCTGTATATCGTCGTCACTGTCAGTACTCAAACCAGAGCGCCCTCTTTTTTTCGTGAAACGCGTCGTAGGGCTCTCGGGGTACTTCAATCAAGCACGATTGCTTGCACCAGAAGCAAGTACTGCTGCGTATTACCGCTTTTCACGTTTCTTCAAGGGCCAGGGGTCTCATCCAGGCGCTGGGCAGTTGGTCCCACCCTCTGACGTTGCCATTAGTCAAGAACGGCGTTGATGGAGTCGAGACTCTTTCCTTCTTGCCATATCCATGTTCCTCCGTCTAGACCAGCAAGCCATGCAAATTCACTTGCGCTCGGCGCATGTGAAGCAACGCTCGGCATTGGATCTACTCGTTGGTCAAAGACCAAGGTCGTCCGAGGGGCTGTGACGGAAGCCCGTTCCATCCTCCTTCCATCCTTTGAGTCTAGAAGTGGCCAGCGCGTCCTTCTGCACCGTATTGTCTGGCATTGTCGCTCCTTAAGATCCTCAGTTCCGTCTTTGTCTTTGCCTTTCCTCATGACACGCGTCCGCGAACACCGCATTAGATCCGAACTCGGCGACCACCATGAGCAGTGTGCGATGTCAGGCTCCGCCATCTCCCGCTCTCAAGGAAGATCCTACCGTCGACGCCGGATTGCGAAATGTCAACCATTGTGAGCCTTGTAGTAGCCTTGGCCGTCTGCACCGCTTTCGTCTGCTAACAATACTCTTGCTCCTTCCAGATAAGCGAGCTCTTCCACAATGGCGATATCATCTTCGACAGCAGGCCTTGCCCCTGATACGATGGGAGACGCCACACCTCGCCTGGCTGCAGGACAAGCTGCGCACGCCCGCGCTCGATAGCTACTTTGCCATCACGGCCAACCTTGGGACACACACCTTCTTCATGATTGGCCTGCCTATATGTTTCTGGTGCGGATGGGCCGCTCTCGGCAAGGGGTAATAGCTGCAACTCGCCGTACGAAACAATGATGACAAGATTATGCTGATCATCGTCTTTCCCTCTGCTACAGTTTGGTGCACATACTGGCTTTGGGTGTCTTCTGGACGGGTTTCATCAAGGACTTCTTCTCGCTCCCTCGTCCACTCTCGCCGCCCTTGCATCGCATCACTATGTCTGGATCTGCGGCGCTCGAGTACGGCTTCCCGTCGACGCACAGCGCAAACGCGCTTTCAGTGGCCGTCTATGGCCTCTTGAGCTTGCATAGTCCTGGCAACACGTTGGCACCGGCAGTCAAGACTGGTCTCGAGTTTCTGTCTTATTTCTACGCTGCTTCCATCGTCTTCGGACGGCTTTACTGCGGCATGCACGGCTTCTTGGACGTGCTTGTTGGTTCGCTCATTGGCAGCGGTATCGGACTCGTTGAGTTCTACTACGGACCATCATTCGACGCTCTGATGCATGAGAGCTCGTGGATTGCTCCAGTTTTGGCAGCAATTGTTGTCATTGTCTTTGTGCGCATACATCCGGAGCCGGCCGACGACTGTCCCTGTTTCGACGACAGTGTGGCCTTTGCCGGCACCATCATTGGCGTTGAGTTTGGTACCTGGACATATGGCAAGATTCCCTCAGATCCATGGCAGACACGTGCCTATGGTGGAAGCGTCATGGACGTGGCACCGCTGGGTCCGTGGGTCAACGTTGCCAGAATTGTGTTTGGCGTCTTCGTCATCTTTGCATGGAGGGAGACCATGAAGCCAGCCCTGTTGAAGGCATTACCGCATCTTTTTCGGCTGATGGAGACTTATGGCTGGGATTTGCCCCGGAGGTACTTCACACCGGCCAGCGAATACAAGACTGTGCCGCCCGGGTCCCGCCTAGACACCCTGATTCCCAAGGCATCAGATATTCCGCGCATAGTAGAGGGCATCCGACATCCCATGACAAGGGGACGATCTGTTTCCATTGGACCACAGAGTGCTGCGGACGTCTACGAGGTGCTTGCGTATCGAGAGCGGCGGCGGCGCAGGGAAAGCATTGGCAGCAATGGGAGTCTCCGAAGTAAGGACAGCAACCTGGACCTCCGAAGCAGCAAGGACGAGGATCAACTTGGGAAAGTCGCCGAGACATCGGGTTTGCAGGGCGCGAAGAGTGACGATGTTGCGGGCCGATTGTCCAATATGCTGGTGACAGAGAAAGAGGATGCGTTGGGGCTGGACGGCATCAATGACGAGGAAATGTTTTCTCGTGTAGTTCGACCACGCGTCAGATACGACGTTGAAGTAGTGACAAAACTGGTCATCTATACAGGTGAGCAGCAACACCCGTTGCGATTTGTTTTCCTCCCCCTGACTGACTGGCGAGAAAAAGGCATTGCATGGTTTGCTACGGCGCAAATTCCCATCATGTTTGAATATGTCGGCCTAGGAACCAACCATCTGACAAGATAGAACATGAGGAGGCAAACATATCGACGGGCGATGTCACGGATGAATCAGCAACGAGACGACGATGGGCAACGTGAATGATGTATACTTGGACGCAGCTTCATGGGAGAGACAGAGAAAAAGCACGTAGACGCCGCCGACACGCCTCGCGGTGGGTGAGGGTTATCGCTCATCTGGGTACGGAGTACTTTATGATGTATGTAGATTAATCTTTAAGAGAGTCCCGCCATGATGTTCATTCTATTCGAAACAAGTCCTTTCCTTCTCTAGAACTCCAAGTCCGCTCGACTGCTCATGGAGATTGCCGAGTCATACATTCACTAGATGAGTCTGGGGAAAAGCAACACGCTACAAAAAGTAAGTTAATGCTCGAGTAATTAAATTATTACGATAGTAGGTTCTTGCGCGGCAATGCGATGAATGTGGGGCCGCACCAGACGTTTTAATGGGCGACACGCACCAGCGCGACGGACCAGACGCGTTGAGTGCGCAGTCCATGCAATCAATCAATCTCCTCCAGAGTCGGCACGCAGACTGCATGCGCACACGGCACACCCGCAGCTGTGTCTCTCAGGTCTGATCTGATCAGGAAGGAACAATTCCCACCTACCGCATCGCCATGTCGGAGTTTGGGGACGATGACATGGACGTCGACGGGCCGGCGGCTGCCACCAACGATGTGGTGTTCTCGTCGGCAGCCACCAAGGGCAAGCGAAGTACGGCCAACCTGCCCGTCGAGGCCGAGGACAGCTTGCCATGGTGAGTGCGGTGCTGAGCAGGATGGAAAGATACTTGACGCCGGAATTGGATCTGACAGTGCGCGTCCGGGCAGGATCGAAAAGTACAGACCGGTCACGCTCGACGACGTGTCAGGCCATCAGGACATTCTCGCCACCATCAACAAGTTTGTCGACTCAAACAGGCTGCCACATCTACTGCTCTACGGTCCGCCGGGGACGGGCAAGACGTCGACGATCCTGGCGCTGGCCCGTCGCATGTACGGCGCAGCCAACATGCGGCAGATGGTGCTGGAGCTCAACGCCTCGGACGACCGCGGCATCGACGTGGTGCGCGAGCAGATCAAGACGTTTGCCAGCACCAAGCAGATCTTCAGCATGGGGGTGGGATCCGGCTCCGGGCCCACGGTCGGCTTCAAGCTCATCATCCTCGACGAAGCCGACGCCATGACCAACACTGCGCAGATGGCGCTACGGCGAATCATGGAGAAGTACACGGCCAACACGCGGTTCTGCATCATCGCCAATTACTCGCACAAGCTCAGTCCGGCGCTGCTGAGCAGATGCACCAGGTTCCGCTTCAGTCCGCTCAAGGAGGGCGACATCCGCAGCCTGGTGGACAAGGTGGTGGAGGAGGAACAGGTGCAGATTGGGGCCGAGGCCGTAGATGCGCTCGTGAGGCTCAGCAAGGGCGACATGCGGAGGGCACTCAACGTGCTACAGGCGTGTCACGCCTCGAGCACGCCGCTGCAGACGGAGAGCGGCGGGAGGAAGACGACGGACGCGGTGGTGGAGCGCGACACCATCACGACCCAGACCATCTACAACTGCATCGCGGCGCCGCCGCCGGATGCCATCAAGGAGATTATGAAGACGCTGCTGGAGACGGCCGACGTGACGAGCTGTCTCAGCACGATGAATGCGCTCAAGGTGACGATGGGTCTGGCCCTGGCAGACATTGTGACGGCGCTCGCCGAGGAGCTGGGCAAGCTGGACGTCGCACCCGAGGTCATGATTGCGTGGCTGGACGGCCTGGCTGACATTGAGCACAAGGTGGCGGGGGGCGGGAGCGAGGTGATTCAGACGGGCGCCGTGGTGGGCGTGATACGAGGGGGCGTCGAGCTGATGGGCAGATAGAGGAGATGTTGCTGTGTGATGCGGAGCATGATGCAAGAAACCGTATGGTCCAGTGTCAGTGTCGTATGCGTCCAGGTAATCCCCCCATCTACATATCTACCTACGGAGTATGAATGTACTACTTCAGTGAATGTACGTGGACATGTGTCAGAACTATACATACATACGGTGAGGGGAAAAGGGCGGCGTGGAGGCACAACAAAGTCTCCTCTACATATCTATTCCGGACCGACCCTGACTGATAACCAAAGCTCTGTTGTCATAGTGATGTCCTATTATAAAGAACGTAGCAATCACCAAAGGCCCTCGAGTGACTTACCCGTTCCATCACGGCCTGCATGGTTGGTACAAGCACACACACCCCCCCTGCCCCTGCCCCGTCCCCGTCCCATCCCATCGTCACCATCGCGGCCAATGACACGACACTCATGTCCTCCGGCAGCATCCGCTCACCGCCTCGCCTCTGCCCTCTCGTCGTTATCTGCAGCCGCGGCCCTCTCTCCCCCTCGTCTGCGGGCTGGCTTCCTCTCCTCTCTCCTCCCCCCCAACGGACGACGGAAACCCGCACACCTCCCAGCATGTCCTCTGCCGCCTCGAGCGATGATGGATATCTCGACGACACACCGGGCTCAGCAGAAGCCTCCGTGACGGCCGACGGCAACACGGCCATACACAAGATCCCCGCCATCCTGCCCCACGAGCGCGTCTTCCCCATCCAGATTGGCGGCGAGCTGTTCAAGCTCTCGGGCGCGTCACTCTCGTCGGACGGTGAGTGCTTTTGTCCTTGTTCTCCATGGCGCTGCTGGAAACGATGCGAGAAGCTGACATGCTGCCGATTCTTCTGTCAGCGCCGTCGTACTTTTCGCAGTATTTTCTCTGTCAGCTCCGGCAGCAGGCCGAGCACCAGGGCCACGATGCAGCCACGCCGTCGGTCGGCACGCTCTACATCGATCGCGACCCCGAGACGTTCCGCGACATTGCCCTCCATCTGCAGGGCTATCATGTGTCGCCGCGCGACGGCAAACATTTCGTGCGTCTGTTTGCCGACGCCCAATTCTACAACTGTGCGTTTCGGCCGTCTCTCTCTCTCTCTCTCTCTCTCTCCCAATAAATCGACTGACTGACTGACCAGGATGTGCAAACGTCCCCGTCACGCCTCGTGCAGTGCCCAAGCTCATATCGCAGCTCGACGAAGAGAGCGTCTTCGTGTCCATCGGCCACCGCGAGTTCCAGATCCCCAGAGACCTGATGACCGATCCGCGCAACTCTCCAAACTACTTCTCGCTCGGCTTCGCCACCTTCTTCTCCCGCGCCGATAATCTCTTTCCCGGCCTGGATCGCGAAGGTCTCCTCCGTCCGCCCGCCATCCTACCCCCCTCGGTGCCCAACCGCTGCGCAGACGTCTTCGCCGACCTCCTGCGTCTCCTGCGCGGATACCCCCTCCACATCCGCGACGACGAGCACCGCGCGAGACTCCTCCGCGACGCGCGATACTTCCACTTCAAGGGCCTCGAGCAGCAGCTCCTCCCGCACCACCTCGCATACAACTCCCAAACCGGCCGCCACGAAATCACCCTGCGTCTGGAGAACATCCAAAAGTCCGGCCTGGCCGTCCACCCCGACGACCACCACGTCGTCACCTACTCCCGCCCCCACGTCTACCACGACGACGAGCCCGCCGAGCTCATCATCGAAATATCCCACGAGAGTCGCCTCCACCTCCTGCCGGAGCCTCGCGTCGAGTTCTTCCGCGACACGCGCTCCCGCGTCACCAAGCTCCTCGAAGTCCTCGCCACCAAGGCCGACTTGCCATCCACGACCGCTCCCCTGGGCTTGTTCCTCGCCGCCGCCGCCGCCGGCTCGCTGTCCTCCTCACCAGGCACCACGCCCCTCAGCGAAGACGATCTCGTCCGCGCCTCTCTCGGCCCCGACGCCGCCATCACCCTCGACGGACGGCCATACGTGCCAGTGGTCCCTGTGACCGAACACTTCCCCCCCACCACCAACGGGGACGCTCGCAAGCGCAAACGCCCGCACGACGAACCGTCCGGCCCTGCTTCTTCCTCCTCGTACCATGTTTCATGGACAATCACGACCAGTCAGTGGCGGTTGCGCATCCAGCCCGCGGCCATGGGCGGCGTCGAGTGCGTCTTTGTCGCCGTGCGGCTCGACGCCATCAGTTGCGAGCGAGCCAGGAACCAAGCGCGGCGATTCCTCAGTGCTGCTTGACGTGTGTAAAAGTGTAAAACGAATGTATCACGAGACTTACGAGGGGGGTGTTGTTTTCCCATGTCCTTTTGTCTTTTCCTGCCCCAAGGCGAGCGCGGGGGGTCCAATCACGAGAGAAAACCGAGATGCATGCAAGTTGTTCTGACGCACACATGCATTCATGTCCCGTGCTTTGGTGGCAGATGCAACTTTTTGATTCCTATATGAAAGCAGTATGTACAGCCTCATGCATGCGCGTGCTTGCTTTGAAGAAGAAGAAGAAGAAAAACACCAAGAACGCCAGTCGCCATGCCCGTCCTACCTACTTACAGAACATGTATGAAGAAGAAACAAAACAAGTACAAAACCCAGATCGAGAGGGCTACGCAGGCCAAAGTACTGTCCAACTCATCCTACTTGAATCGTGGCGTGGCTCTGGCCGTTGGTGCGCTCACATCTCGCTTCATCGAGCGTGTGCGAGGCCCGGTCGTGGTTGTCGTCACCGTCTTGGCGTCGGCCGCGCTCCGAGCCCGGCCTCTGCGCTCGCGGATCTTGGCCAAAGCCTGCTCCCGCGTCATGGTCGGCGTCATGGCCGGGTCGTTCGAGTCGAAGCTGGTGGCGCTGCCGTGCGAGGGTGTTCGAAGCCGCTCGCTGAACGACGTGCTTGATCGGCTCGAGTCCCCTCGCAGGGGCACCGTCGTAGTGACAGTGTAGGAGGCTGTGGATGTACTGTGTGGTCGTGGCTCCGGTGATGTCGAGGGGGAATAGCTCACCTCCACGTCACCAGGAACGGTATCGCACGGGTGAGGTTCCTTGTTGTCTGCGACGACGGCAAGATCAGGCATCGGTGTAGCTCGGCCTTGCTCGTGGGTTGCCGGAGGAGCATCGAGAAGGAAATCGAGCGAATTTCGCTCCTGAGCCAGGAGTGCAAAAGCGGGCGGGTCGACGGACGGTGTTCTGGCAAACATTCGGGGGCTGGGTTTTGCTGCTGTCAGAGGTTGTACCTCCTCAGCCTTCGCAACTTTGTCAGCAGTAGCGGCAGCGGCTGCTTCTTCTTCTTCGGCTGCCTCCAGAATGGCTTCTGCGTCTTGCTCCGAGACTGTGCGGAATAAACCCTCCTTGGGGCAAAAAATAGTACTTTGTCGTGGCTCTTTTCTCGACCGAACTCTTTGTGGCTCAGCTTGTGCACTGATTGATGGCTGATGAACTGGCTCAACGGGTACGTTGGGCCCTTTGACTTCAATGATAGGACTGTGAACAGAGCATGTCGAGGGTGCCCGTTCTGAGCGAGGCGACTCGTGTTCCGTTTTGACGGGAACATCCACCTCCTCCTTTTTCTGTTGTCTTTCTACAGAGACCTTCCGCCTCTTGTGTGGCGCTTCATCGCCCTGTTGGTCGTCACGACCACCGCTCCTCTTGCCGCAAGAGCACAGACGCATCTGACACTCTGCCTGCAAGAATTCTATCATCTCCTGGGCTCTGTCAGCACGTTGCCTCTCCCAGAGAACCTGGGTCATGAGCTCCTCAATTTCCATTTCACTTGCCGCCGAGGACAAGATCTCCATGGCAGACAAAGAACTTCGAGATGGAGCCCTTTCGCCATGTCGCCGAGCTGGAGATGCCTTCTTCTTGGGCGAGGCAAACTCGTCCGTCGGATCTTGAGCGGCAGGCAGTGGCAGTCGTCCCTCAGCGGCGATGCGAGCCACCTCCTCGTTCTTAGCGACGGTTTTGAACGCATCGCGCTCCTGCTCCACGACTTTGATGCGCTCCAGCGCCTCGTCCAGCCGCTCTTGCACGCCTACAATTTCATATCGCGCAGTAAAAGCCTCTTGTTCTCTGACTTTGCATCGTTCCTTCTCGCGCTCGATGCTCTCTTGAAGAGACTTGGTCGAACTTCGGGCTGACTTGAGTTCTTCGTGGAGCTTCACAATCGCCGCCTGGCTCTTGAAGCTTTCCTTCCTGGCCCTCCGTATTTCTTTTTCCCATAGAGCTTGAGTGTGTGCGTGGGTTTCTTTGGTCCGGCCATAATTTTCCTATATTGTCACTCTGTAAATACGACTGAGACGTGAAGCAAGTTCTGCGAAGTGCTCACCATGACTGCCTCCAGCCTTTCCCCAACTTTTCGTTCGCGCTCTTGACCATCGCTTATTTGGCCCCTGAATGACTGATTTTCTTCCCGGAGACGTCTAAGCTCGGTCTCGGCTTCCTCTCGGCCTACCATGGCGTGCTTCAGGGCAGCGTCGGCCGTCTTCCGCTCCATCTGCTTTGATTGTAAAGCAATGCTGAGGCTGTTGAATTGGTGGATCTTTTCATGAACCGGGCTGTCTCTGCTTTCGCCGCGAAGGGAGGCGAACATGGATTCTCGTCGGTTTATGCAGTCGGGGCCCATGGCTTGAAGCGCCCCCCCAGTGGGGGAGACCGGTAGGCTTGCACTCCCTTCCATTTGCACGAGGGTGACTTCCTTGACGACTCTGACTGGGTCGTCGTGTCCGAGTCGAGCGGAGGGGTGCCAGCATGCAGCTTCACAGCGTGGCGTGCGTTGCGGTAAATTTTCAGACTTCAGAGCTTGATTGTGAAAGTCAAGGTGGATTTGATTTATGCGGTGCTGGGGCTGTTTACGTTCGTCATCAGAGATGGGGCCTTGCGCGGCGTTGCTGTGGCAACACATCATGTGACCCTTCTTTCGATCTCTCCAGCTTTTACCAGGTTTGGGGACGAATCACCCGCATTATTCTCGACAAAGCTTTTTACGGCAAGGTTTTCAGGCGGTGTGATTATTCAGGCGAAGAACGAAGTCAAAATTTCTTGTTCAAGGTTGACCACCCGCAGGCCTCTTGCTCGTGGAACCGTCGGTTTCTCATGCACCGCCTACGGGACAGCTTCTGACCAATCAAATGCCCGTTTTTCAGCAAGCCACGGCGGCGCCAAGCGCGAAGTGACGCGGACGAGCAGACACCGAGCCTCATCCTTTGGTGCATGAGAAAGTCTTGGATTGTACGATTCGTTCTGTTCGGGATCGATTGTCAAAGGGCTGTTTTTGAGAGTTTTTTTGGTCTTGGGAGGTTTTGTTAGTTTGTACGAGAGGAGAGGGTGTCCCTCAATACGTACCCTGGTCCCGGTCCGCATCGTGGCACAATTAGGATCAGCTCTGTTCGGTGCCGGACCTTCCCTTGCCTCCCTTGCCACCCAGGGACTCCCTGCCTCAAAACCAGGCAGCGTCAGTCGGTCATTACCCCTCTTTCTGCCATCCCCGCCTCGCCGTCAACTCGTCCAAAGACTTCAACGACATAATGGCGGATACGGAGCTTCGTAAGCGAAACGTCGCGTCCACGACAGACACCGACAAGCCCGTCGAGGCAGTCGAGAACGTCAAGCCGGGCTACAGGCGCGACAGCGACGACGACAACGACTACAGCCCATGGCCAGACGTGTTCCGCGTCCTGTCCTTCCTCTTGGTCGCGTCGTGCGGGCTGAGCTATCTCGTCAGCGGAGGCGAAAGTCTGTTATGGGGCTTCAAAGACAAGCCCAACCTGCTTCGTGTGGACTGGTGGAAAGCTCGTATAGTGAGTATCGATGGACAACTCAAGACGCACCACCGACTGACAGACGCAGAACGGCCCGCTGTACCTCACAGACAAGGAGCTTCTCGCGTACAGCGGCCAGGATCCCGACAAGCCCTTGTATTTGGCCATCAACGGCACCATCTACGACGTTTCCAACGGTCGCCGCATGTACGGTCCTGGGGGCTCATACAGTTCGTTTGCCGGACGGGATGCCTCGAGGGGGTTTGTGACTGGCTGCTTCAGCGAGGACTTGACAGCCGACCTGCGCGGCGTGGAAGACATGTACTTGCCCATCGACGATCCGCAGGTGGACAAGTACTGGACCACGGCAGAGATGGAGACGCTGCGTGCCGAGGAGATGGCCAACGCCAAGCGTAGGGTGCACGACGCTCTCAAGCATTGGGTGGACTTCTTTGCCAATAGCAAAAAGTACACAAGGGTTGGCTACGTCAAGCGCGAGGCGGAGTGGCTGAAGAAGCTACCACGACGACAACTGTGTGCTCAAGCGCAAAAGGGCCGCTCCAAGCGCAAGCGCAATTCGTAGTAGGGTGACTGTTGTATCACATGTCGATTTTCTCTGTACATGTACAATGTCCACACATACACACACATTCACACACGTCGAGCGAGCAAGGTGATTGGATTGAGAATGTCCATTGCACTATCAACCTTTCTTCTCTTTTGCCCTAGCGCCCTACTCGAGGCGCGCATCGATGGCACAACGAAAGAATCGCAGCCGCTCCGCGGCAGCATGATTAGATATACTTTTGGGAAAAGGGTAATTAATTCCATGGTTCGCCACGCGCCATGCATCTGAACTTCGGTCCCGCCTATTGTTGCTGTTGCCGTTGCTACTAGAATGGAAGAATAGAAAAGAGGCGAAAGATTACATCAACGCAAAGCCGGCACCCAGGACAAGTAGCAGGGTGGCGGGGAGGCCCAGGCTGGCACTGTGAGCCGGCATAGCACCATTCACCCTCCCAGCTTCGCCACCAGTTGTGCCAGTGCCAGGGACACCGCCAGTGCCAGTGGACCCGGCCGCGATCCTCTTGTAGTTCTCGAGCGTTCGGGACGCATTGGCAGTCGGGTTCTCGTTGATGACCATAGACATGCCCTTCTGACAGTGAGGGCCCTGACTGCAGTATATCCAGATGGGCTTGGTGTCGTTGACCATGACGGTGAAGACGGGAACCTCCTGGGCAGTGGCTGCCACCGGCATGAAGGATGAGAAGATGCCCACGGCGCTGGTGTTGACGCTCGAGATGGGCACGCACGGGTTGTCGAAGTTGGACTGGGTGACGGTGTGGTTGCCGGTGTAGAACTGGAATTGCACCATGGACCCTTGCGCGGCCACGATCTTTTCCGGGAAGTACTTGAGGCCCGTCACGTTGGCGGCGCTGGGATTCTTGCCCACGGCAACGACGTGAACATCGACGGCTGTGTTTTCACAAGGTCAGCGCCCAGGTTCCCCCGTGTCTGTCTATGCCTGACGCTCCGCCATCAGGAAGGAGGGGGAAGGGGGGGGGAGGAGACTCACCTTGCGCGATGCTGGCCAGCGCAGCAACAATAACAGATGAGAACAACATATTGGATGATAGAACGAACGCAAAGTATACTCTATCCAGAGAGTAAGAAAGGTTGAGAAAGAATGAGCAGGTTTTTAACAAATGTGTTCGGACAATAATTGATTAAAACGAATTCCTGGCATGGGACAAGGCGGGCGTAGAGGAAGGGGGTGAGAAAAGAGTCATGAAGGAACATGCCAGGGTTTTAAGAAGAAGCCCCCCAGCACGGAGCCGACGCCATCATCCCATCCTGACTGACACCAGGAAGCAGAGAAGATCGGTTGGTCTAATCTCCATTTGGTCGTGGCCAAGTACCGGACTTGCCACACCCGAGGGCTTAGATGTCGTGGAATGGTTCTGTTTTCTGGTCAGGGTCGAATGCAGGGGTTTGAGGTTCTGGAACCGGTCACGTTGCATGTCGGCGAAGGGGTCGAAGAAGGTTGCCGTGCGGTCGCATTTCCATCACCATCATTACCATGACTGTGACCGTAATCATCCAGTTGATGCCAGCAATGGCTCAACCTGGCTCCGCCACCCATTTATTTTGCACAGTTCAACAGCATGTTACACTGGCATGAATCATTCATGTTGGTGATGTTGTTTTCTGGCGATGCTGAGAAATGCGGCAAGCGGCATCGAGGGGGCGGTTCCCCAGGATTTATCCGACGTTTGACTGTGCCGCGCGCTAACGCAGCTCTGACACGCTCGAGACGGCACCGGTTTCAAGGCCGCCAGCGCAATGGCAACGTCCACGGATTTTTCTGTAACACAGTCGTCGTGGAGAGGAAACACGACAAGTAGGGGAGGGGGCTTACGCAAAGAAAAAAATCATCCAAGGCCCTGGCATCGTGAGCAAGTGATACGCTGCCCTCCCCTCCCCTTCCCCTTCTTCGTGTGTCGTTGACGAGGCAGATTTACCCGCCGCACGCCGAGTTGCCTGCTGTGTCGGGGGTGAAACGGCATCCAATCATCTTATTTTGGCAATCAACCACCTGGCCGACTTGGCACAATTGCAGTGGGAGCATCACCACTTGGTACTTTGATCGGCGGCCAGCTTCGCCACGAACTGCACTGCCCTCTCCTTGCCTTTTCTTTTTTTTCCCATACATTGTTTGTCGTCTTCGCCGTCTCGTCTTGTCCGGCACAGTATGCGCCCCCGTTTCAGAAGAGCGGCAAAAAATGGCCGTTGTGGGCGTTGACATATACACACATATCAGCCGACGTCAATGTTTGGCGCGTCTGAAGTCCCATCATCCCAGACTTCAGCCTCCGTTTCCTTCTCTCATGAACCATTGACGATCGCGTCTCCCGCGAAGCTCACACAGCCCCTCCCCCCAATCATCCTCGTCATCATTCATGCCCACAATGTAAGCAACATGAAGCGTCAATCGCCCCCGAAAGGAGATTCCTCCGCCGTCGGGCCCATTTGGCCTTACGCTCCTTGTTACGGGCTTCCCATCCCTGGCAAATATGTAACCGTCATTGCCCTCTCATTTGCCCCCACGCCTGCCTTGTCCGAATACTCGCCTTTCGTCCGGACCGGCAATCAGATGACTTTTCAGCCGTCACGGTGTCGGGAGCCTTAGCATCTTTCCCGCCACTAGGGCTGTCTCTTGTGCGCAGCGGCTGATTTCTTTCGGCCACTTTCCTTATTGGTATCTCTAGACGCATATCGGACGGCAAAATCGTTCTGGAAAAGGTATCATCAGTAAGATCGTGCTGTTCTTGCCGCCTTGCTCTCCATATTCCAGAAGACTGCTGCATACCCGTTTCCCGAGTCGGATATCGCGAGCTCAAGGCCACATCGTTGCCAGGAAAGCAAATTGAAAACGAGAAATGCAGTCCTCATAGATCCAGCAGAAGCTGCGGCGCAACCTTTTCGAGGTCCTCCACCTCCAAAAACCCAGCACTCTTCTCCACCGCCGCTCGTGCAATGGCCTCCCGTACGAAAATGTCCATGTACTTGCCCACCGCGGCGTTGGCATCTCTCGAGATCCTCGTGACGTCCTTGGTGAAGAACTCGTGTAGTATCCGCGTGAGTAAATCTTTGGGGATGCTCTTCTCGGGCGGCGCTGATGCGTCCTCGCCACCGGTTGGTGCTGCGGCACGGCTGCTGCCCGCTGGCTCTGCCTGATCTTCAGACTCGAGGGAGTCACTTTGCTCTGACGACCCGCTTCCTGTCGATGATGGCTGTCTGGTTTTGGATCCTCTTGGGCGGCCGCGCCCTCGACCACGGCCACTCGGCCCTGCTGGCATCTTGGGCAATTATCTTGTCCCTATATGAAGACAAATGGCCGCGTTGTCTACCATGCGAGACGAACGCTGAGACGATGGGTGCCTACCCCGGGTGCTTGTTGTACGGCATAACGAGAACCGGGAACCAACGCGCCTGAGAGTGTTCCCGAGTCTTCCTTAGTCAGCAGCGTGAACATTTTCCTCTACCCAGAACCTTTACCCTCGGCAATGAAATCGCCCTCAAACTTTATCGATCAATATCTTGATTGGGCCGCATTATCATACATTCGTGCGAGGCAAGGCTTCCCGAAGATATTACAATGGCACGAAAATAGCATTGGTCTTAAATTACAGCGACTTAGAAAAGCCTCGGCAGAACCGGGGGGGAATACGCCATGCCGATGCCAGTCTAACCCGTAAAGAGCATTTGTTGCACACGGCAAAGGGCCATTTTATCCTCATTCCCCAGTTTCCCTCTTCAATTGATCCCGTGAACAGGCGTCGGCGAAACGCATCATCGCCACTTGCCAATTACACGCCCCGTCTCCATCACGCAACGCGAAGAAGTCTATACAGAAAACGTGTGTGGAAGAATTCGCTTAGCCAGAGCCACCCTTGAAGGCCTTTCCGAAGAGGATGAGCTGAAGCTGATCGTAGATAGACAGCACACCGGCACCGGCAACACCACGGAGAATGTTGGCACCAGCACCGTTGAACAGAGACTTGACACCGTTCTTGGCAACGATCTGGCGGGCAGCGTCGAACGAGTTCTTGTACTTGACGGCTTCGCCAGAAGTCATCATCATGCGACGACGGATGGTGTCAAGAGGGTAGGCAGCGATACCAGCACCAGTGGTGACACACCAACCGAGCGCAAAGGAAGCCAGAAAGTTGTTGGCGAGTGTGCCGGTCAAGAGAACAGGCTTGAAGGAGTCGTACATTCCGAAGTAGAGACCTCGATAGACCACGATACCGGCAACAGAGGGCATGAAGCCACGGTACAGACCAGCAATACCATCAGAGGCAAGAGTCTTGCGGTATACATCGACGAGACCATTGAATTGACGCTCGCCGCCAGACTTGGCCGACTTGGCATCGTTGGCGAGACGGGTTCGGGCATAATCCAGGGAGTAGACGAAAAGCATGGAAGTGGCACCAGCAGCCTGCAACAGTGGTCAGTCTGGGCGAACAAATCTAGAGCGAGTTGGTCGTAGGAAAAGTGCTTACACCACCAGAAGCCAGGTTACCAGCCATCCACTTAGCATAACCATCACGCTCCTTCTTGAAACCGAACAACTTCTTGAACTTGTCACGGAAGGCAAAGTTCAAGGCCTGGGTGGGGAAGTATCGGATGACGTTGGCAGTGTTGCCTCGCCACAGGGACATGACACCCTCGTCAGCCGCCGTGCGCTTGAAGCAGTCGCTAATGCCGTTGTAGCGGCGATCAAGACGTCCAGACTTGATCATTTCATCTTGGTTTTGGATCAAGAGCTTGACACGCTCAATAGGAGCGGCAGCCGTTTTTGATACAGCTGCAGAGACACCACCCACTGTTGAAAAAAGAGTCAGTCAGTGAGGGAGAGATGAGGGCAGCAAAAGAGAAAAATTGTTGCGTTTCTTGTGCAATGCTCGATCATCTAAAAATCTCGGACTGGTGGGAACATCGTCGCATTGTACGTACTCAAAAAGTCGGCCACGAAAGGCTATTGGAACTCAATGTCAGCGGATTGTGCTTGATAGATAAGGCTTCTGTGACTGCGCCCGAGACGCTTGTCGGCCAGGCGTGGCGGTCATCTCAATCCAATTCATCTACGATGAGCTCCACGCAGGTGACACGGGGAAACTATCATAGGTGAATGGTTTACGATAGTGCAATTGGATTACGCATGATGAAGATGCCACGATCATCGCATGGCCGTTCTCGGGACAATCAGGAACCGTGAAAAAGGGAGGGTCGCGCTTACCGGCATGCCCAGGACCTTCTGAGGCTGTTCAGACATCTTGAAGGTTGTGCTTTTCCGAAAGCAGGACAAAAGACTTAGGGGAGATGGGGATGAAAGGAGCAAAAAAGATGACGGCCGAGGTCAGTCGTAAATAAATTCTGCACCGACTGGTGGACGGGGGTTTGTGGAGGGAAAAGGGGAAAAAAATTGCGGCGGAGCCACGACGGGGACTGGTTTTGAGCGAATCTACCCGGCCTGCGCTAGAACCCACGGTTGCATCGAGCCAATATGTAGTCCCTAGTACCCGGAGTACTCCGTAATGCGACTGATATGCTCCACTGAGCCTTTCCCGGGCTCTTGAAAACCGTCGTCACTTCACATTTTGCGCCGCTGCTGGTCACGGAATGTACTGTCACAGATGCCTTACTCCAGCCCTTCTTGATTGTTCGACATTGTCTATGCACAGTGGGCTGGTACGTGAGTTGCACTAGATTGTGCACACTCCTTGTTTTGGGGCGTTTGACCATCAAGCCTCTTGGTATGTCACGTGCTTGCAGTCATGAAGGGCACGTCAAAGATGTTCCTTGGCTGCCAGCGATACCAGGAGAAGACATCAGCCATTACCTTTCAAATCTTAGACGAACGTCTAGACAAATGATCTCAAGTAAATCGGATCCAGTCTGCTGATGGCCTGAGTCGCAATGCAACTTTGAATAATTTGTTCTAGAAATTATGACCATCGCAGCCATGTCTCAGCAACTCAGAACAGCTTCGCCCAAAAGCCTGCTAAACATCAATCATCAAGTAAAATAGATCTCTTCAGTGAGGATTCCAGGCGTAAATCACGGAATGGACTAGCTTTTGCTTGGCGAGAATGTCCAGAGTCTTTGCAAATGGCATGCATCGATAAATCGGATATAACCGGGTTCAAGGTTACTATCGTAGGCAGAGCCATTGGAAGAGGACTGGCACAATTCGACATTACTGAGAGTGTATGTGTCCGCACAATTAGAGGACGAGATCATGATACGAAATGGAGCGAAGCCACGGATACTTCACCGAAGGACTTCCGACTGGCATGCTGCTCTACTAGAGATAGTAATCAAACTCGGGCAACCTTGCAGATCCATATCACGAGACAAACGATTCGCGATCGCTCCACGAGTAGCAGGACTGCCCGTGGTATCGCACTATTTGATAAAAGAAGATTAGAATCACCGCATAATACGATTCGCCGCGTAAGTAAGTCGAGAGTTGCTGTACAAATGATATCTCGCGGCGTCGTGACATCACTGATATACCTGCACGCTTCAATGATCGCATTTCATGTTCATTTCCGAATGCTGATACACTGTCGGCGGCCGTTCAGACTGAACAGATGAGATCATGCAGCAGGAATGGCACCAGAGCAGCGATATGGAAGCAGTCACTCTACATTTTAATTCAATAATCCGGTAGAAGTCGACCATACAAAAAGGCTAAAGAATGTTTGCACACTGACACCATGGTAGGATATGTCGCACCCCTCGTACGATGTGGAAGCTCTGGCTCTTCGGCAGGCGCAGGATCACAGAGTGGCCAAGTAGTCGGGCACACAACAGCACAAGCACACATGCCCGGCGCAGGAAATACAATTTGTATGATGCTTTATTCCGTTTATCGTGACCGCAACTGGCGGTCTCTCGTCATGCTGCGTTGCTGAGCACGAAGTTACTCCGATCAGGCATTCATGTGCCATTGAGAAAACCTGTCCGCTAAATGACCTTGCATGTTTGGTGGATGGAACTGTTCCATTCAATCTCGGACGGGTCGATGTTCATTGCGGGTGGTCTCAGGTACCGCCAACGGCTCGGGCTGTTAAAGAATTGGTTTAGTATCTCGTCTGACCTTGAATATCGGTTCGAAAGACCGGGGAGTTGGCCTACTGTAAATCTTCATCTTGCTATGGTTAACGACTGGCTTGATGAGACCCTTCTCCTCAAGATCATTTAAGCATTGCCGAGCCAAGGAACCGTTGACCTTCATTCTGTCGACGAGAACGGCAACGGTGACGAGACGGTATGACTGAACATCCTTGTAGAGCTTCTCTGAAGTTGCCTTGTCGAGAAGGACGGCGTGTTGGGCCTTGTCCTTGACCTTGCCCTTCGACCACTTCTTCTTTTGCTTCTTAGCTCCAGCAGCAGGCGCCTATTTGTGTGACAGGGTCGATTAGCATCCGGACATCAGCGCGAAAAAACAGCATTATTACGAGCGCAATCGCGTGAGCCCAAAATTCGCGCGTCAGAGGGGGAAGTAGCATACCATCTTGTGCGGATATGGTTGTCGTTGACGAGAGAATGGAAGTTATCGCACGTTTCTGCCGACAGATCTGGAGCCCAAGGCAAAGACGCTCGCTTGATTGAGTGGGGTGACGAGTGGCACGCGTCCGCACGATTTGCATTTGCTGCGGGCCAGGGCAGCCATGCCCTAACATGAAGTGTGCCCAGAAATCGTGCCGAGCATTTCGCGGCCGCTGATTCGTCAGTCGCACCCACCGCGGAAATTTGTTCGAACCTACGGTCTCTGAGCAATTGAGCCTGACCCTCATACTCGTAGGGGACTTTCTGTTTCACCGTTCTGCTACAACAACCGGCGGTTCGCTCACAAGAAGACTGGACACATTTCCACTGCAACAGCCAAAATGTCTGACGGTGGCGATATCGAGGTCGAGAACACTGTCGTCTCCGACGTCCTTCCCAAGGATGTTATTAAGGAGGTCGGTAACATCAAGTTGTTCAACAAGTGGGACTACGATGTCGAGGTCCGCGACATCTCTTTGACGTACGTACGGAAACGGCACTCTTTAGGGGAATTGCTCTACTTCTCCTGTGATCATGGCCTACTTTGAATCGTGCAAACGGACTAATTTGAACGGAAACAGCGATTACATCTCCCTACGCAACCCGGTTTACGTCACCCACTCCGCAGGTCGATATGCTGTCAAGCGATTTCGCAAAGCCAACTGCCCTATCATTGAGCGCTTGACCAACTCGCTCATGATGCACGGCCGAAACAACGGCAAAAAGCTCATGGCTGTTCGCATTGTCGCTCACGCCTTCGAAATTGTGAGTATTGTGAACCCAGAGCGGAGCTCGTTGCCAGTTGAGTCGATGGAGGCAAGAAAATATCAAGGCTCTGTGTCTGAAACGGCTCGCTTGCGACCAACTTGGCATTCCACATATGCGCACGAGAGACCATTGTGGAACTAACCACTGTCCCAGATCCATCTTATGACCGACCAGAACCCCATCCAGGTTGCTGTTGATGCCATTGTCAACTGCGGACCCCGCGAAGACTCAACCAGAATCGGTTCTGCCGGTACAGTCCGACGACAAGCCGTCGATGTGTCTCCTCTGCGTCGAGTGAATCAGGCCATTGCGCTGCTGACTACTGGGGCCCGTGAGGCCGCTTTCCGTAACGTCAAGTCGATTGCCGAATGCTTGGCCGAGGAGCTCATCAACGCGGCCAAGGGAAGCAGTAACTCTTACGCTATCAAGAAGAAGGACGAGTTAGAGCGTGTGGCCAAGAGCAATCGATAAATATGATATCATCGAAGGGGGCAATTATTTTGGCTGTTTAGGGTTTGGGAGATATTCACGGCGACGGTTCACGGCGTGGCTCTCATCTAGCATCTTCCAGAGTCGCATCAATGCGTTCGATTATGGGGACTCAGCGACCACGAGTTATGTCACTCATGGCTCTTGGGTCCGAAATGGAATAGAGGAAATGGCTCACCAAGAGCGTCATTTTGCGCCATCTCTGTGTGCAAATCATGCTGTGCTGCTTTTGCTCCTTTAACAGTTTATCGGTGCCATGCTGATTGTTCATGATTCTTAGTTCGTCCACCATCTCAGGCCATCGAGGATACCCGAGCCCTATCACCTGACTAAATGCTACCAAACATCTGAATGTGATCATCAAGTCGTCAAGTCCATCAACGCAAGCAAGACTGGTAGCCGGGAACCCCCTAGATTCTGACCTCCCTTGGTGTTATTTGCATTCGCTTGAACATGCCCACGAATGGAACTCCATCATCCCACCAACTGCCCATTTCTTGATCAACTTCGAAGCCCCATCTCCTCCAGGCGTCTGCGGCGTCTTTGGCTGCGTGGACACATACAAGACCACTCCATTTGGGTATATCCGCCTCGTTCGACGCACCGGTCTGCTCAAGCCCGAGTTCGGTAATGCTGGGGTCAAAATAGGACGGGTTCGACTGGAGCCAAGAATGCACCGCCTGAATTAGAAGACCAGAGAGGCCCTCATCTCGGTGATGTTCGACAATGGCCAGCCGATCTAATTTGACGTATGGCTCTTTACCATCGTGAAATGACGTCGGGCGGTCAGTCCTGATCACTGCTCCCACCGGGCCGGCATCAAGGAATTCCTCTCGATTCCCGTTGACTAAACAGCCATGCTCGTACCGACCGCCGGGCCTGGGATGAGGGCGATGAGGGAATGGCACAAGTCGAATGGTGCCTATAGGCGTCGATCGCGTCGTGCTCTGAGCGGGCCGCAATACGTTGCCCAGTTCGTCCCGCAATTCATATGCCACCATCTTGTTCACGCTGGCGTAGACGACCCAGTGACACGAACGTGCATCATCAGGATCCGTGTGCTTGTGTGGTTGTGAGGCAAACACACTCTCGCGGACTTCCATGGCATCGAGTAAGGTCTTGGGAAACCTCGATGCTTCGTGGTCATGCGACCTCGTTCCATCGTATCCGTTGAGCTTGTCAGGCTGGAGGCACGATATAAAAGGTGTGCTCATGGTGTAACAGATTCGGCAGACGAATCAAAGACGTTTTTTTGCTTCCCGCTGAGGAGGTTGAGCGGAAGTTCCTGCATTTCTTTCGGTGTGTGCGTGCGACGTTAAAAATATCGGTTGTTGGCAGGACAGACTGGAAGTCCCCTTATGTATTGACAGGCGAGATCGTCTGGGTGGAGGGGCATTTCACGTTGTCGGCCACAACCGACATTGTGAGTCTACATGCATGCAGTCTTTGTCTGTCACGAGGCAGGAACTGACGGAACGATGAGGTCATAGCTTGTCACGCAACAATTGGGATAAATGCGCGCCGATCGGTGACTTGGCACTACTGAACAGCTGGCGATTGCCTGTTGGATCAATGGTTCTGTGTCGGCGCAGTGCCATTCAGGGTCGTTGTCCGCCGTGACGTGTAGTGACTTGAATGGGTCCTGGCACATTCTATTCGGCAGCCTTGCGTGGGCTGCGTGGCATCATTACTTTAGGCACAAATGTGCATGGCACTGGGAGAGGGGGGACCCTGATGAAAGACATCGGAGCCGAGGTTCGGTGGTTGATTAGTGGGGCAGCTTCTTGTTTCGCACCGGGGGAATAGCAATTCAGCATTCACCTTGGCCATTATTCTTGGCTGCTGGAAATGGCATCCGCTGGCGGGGTAAAAAGCCCAGAGAAAGCTCACATCGGATCGTTGGAGAGTTTCAGGCGTTAACAGGAAACAGCTATATGTCGTTTGCGATGCTCGCCACTTATTCAGCAAGGCGGCAACCCGAGGAAAATACTGGAGGTTCATGTGCAGACGTCAAGATCAAGCAATGATACGGTAACACGGTCTCCGCCGTGTTAGGCATGATATTATTGGCGGTAGTGTCCAGTGTTTGGGATTGTCTTGCATTATCACGGCAACGAACGTGCTCGAACAATTATCTGTCCAAACCTCGCCCTCTTACGAATCACGCTCAAGAAAAAAAAGCGCACCTACAGGGTGGGCGAGTTCTGGTCAGATATTATACAATACAGCGGAGTGGTAAGAGATGAAGAGGGATAAATGACAATGCAGAGTCGCGGATGGGCCTGAGCGTGTTCTCGCGGCCAGGGGCCGGCAATCTGCGCGGCAAGGGAACAATGCAATAGTTCGGCTGCTAAGCAAGCTGCACTCCACAAGGGATCAAACTGTAACGGATCGTCTGGTGTTGGTTCAAGAAGCCCGTCTTTTTGTGCATACTTCGCGCATGCGCCACACCACACCTTTCTATCCCAAAGATGCAGCCATGAGAAGACCAAGCAAAAGAAAACAGTTCCTTGAAGTGTAGTGCGCGCTCCTCAAGTACTAATGCCTGTACAGATTCATACAGACCCAAATACTCCGTACATTTCAAACGGTCGCATTGGATTGTCTGCCAACTCGGACGAGACCTGCGCGTTGGTGGAACCTGTGTTCATCATCAGACACTAGCGCAGTTGAAACGCATTTGTCCAGAAGCTTTACATGGCCAAGGAAACCTAGTGATGTTACTTTCACCACGTAGCCGGAATAAGGCGACGAGTGAATAAAACAATAGCTCAAAACTTTGAACCGCTCGAGAATAGAAATCTGTTATGTACTGACATGCTTGACAATTTTGCCTGGTCGACAAATCTTGAGAGAGCATGTCGGACGATAAGGGCTCCCTTGGTCCGCACTTTGCAACTCTGGTGTTCAGGTACCATCTGAGTACCCCATCGAGAGCGCCCATACCCAAGGCGCTAGGTCGAATGCGTCATCATGGCCTCTCTCAAGTCGTCTCAGCACTGCACTCCGTAGCAGCTTCGAGGCCACCATTCGCCCACCACTCACTTCGCACCACTGCGGGTTGACTCTCGAGTGGCCCAGCTGGCGGGCCGTGCACTAATAGACGAGACGGGACAGCTGTGCACCTGCTATTTGATGCTGGAGAGGTCCAGAGAGGCCCGGCCCAACCAACTCCGGTCTGGGGGATGGCTGGGCCCCCCGGAGGGCAAGAGGGGCGCTGGGAGAGACTGTGAGCCACAACTTCACAAGGGACGCAGGCGCTCTTGACTTGCTCGAGGGGAAGCTACCTGCCTTGGTGCCCCGAGAAAGCTACTAGTCGAGTACAGTACGTACCTTGGCGGGAGCTTTCAACTTTGCCATCTAGCCGCAATCATGGCAGAACCATTCCTCCCCTGTCTTTTCCTAGTGCGTGCGTGTTTGTTGGCGCCCCCTCCAAGCTCTTCAGCCTCTTGAGCCCTTCAATTCTTCCACAGCGTAGCATCGCGTGTCTAGTGACTTCCCCTGACCTCTTGCTTTCTCTTCGTCTTGTCTCCTCCTGCTGCCAGTCTCTTCCCTTCTCCCAGCTCCCCTGGTCCGGGTACAGCAGGATGGTGTGGCGTCGAATCTGCAGTTGAAATTGGATGCGTGTGCCGAGGGACAACCGAGAAAAGAAATCCGACACCCCGAATGAAGGAACCCTGCAAGTCATCACAGCCTTTCAGGGGTCTGTCCGCTCAGCCAAGGCGAGTAACAAACTGCTGGACCTTAGTGAGTGTTCCCGGTCACTTCCCAGCTTCTTAATCGCCAATGTTTGAAGCTTTACTCTAATCAGACGTGTCCGTGTGCCAGGAGCTTGTCCAATCAAGGACTCGTTGTAGATGCCTATGCGACCTGCATCTCAGCAGGAAGCGCCGCTCTTGATGCTTGCGTTGACTTGAGACTCGATACGATCAGCTGCAACTGCTCTGCTCGCGAACGAGGGGGAGGAAACGGCACACCGAGCTTCTCGGTTGAGCCCGAGACACCATCTTCACTCCAGCAGCATCGGCGCAGGCGAGCGCTCTTGCCAGCGCGCAATGCCCTGGCAGCCTCTTCCCCGAATCGCCTTTGCTATAGCGACATATCCCTTCGCTGCCGAAAGCCCGGTCGATTTACCTCTCGAAATCGGCGATGAGCTCTACATTATTGAAGAAACCCCGGAGGGGAATTGGTTACGGGGATACTTGGTTGCTCCGCCTAGCTTGCTTGCTGGATTGACTTCAGTCAAAGGCCAGACCCTGGAGGCTCGCGTCTTCAGCGGCATCTTCCCCCGTAGTTGCGTGGAAGTGCGAGAGATGCTGGGCGAGTACGAGGCAAGGGCTCAAGAAATCCACGATGAACATGTTGGGGACGAGAGCGTGCCTGCGGGAGAGGTGCGTCCGGCTAGCGACTCAGCCAAGAGTGGCATTGGCGGCAAGCCGGGAAAGACGATCTCTCAGGTCATGAACGATGATTTGGGCAAGCTTCGCGCACCATTATCGGAACTGCCAAATGGCAATCTCTCTTCACCGGTCAAGAGAGACCCTAACGCACCCAAACCAGCAGCGCCAGTGCCCATGCTGAAGATCGGGGACGAGACGCCGACTTCAGCCTCTGAGCCACTGATCGACGAGATTGCCTCGTGCCTGCGCGAATGGCACTCCAAAAACTTCCATGAACTTCTGTTGTCCAGACAGTATGCGGAACTCAACGAGCTCTCCAAGCTCATTACGATACTCAATGCCAACCGACAGCAGTTTCTGTACAATGTGCTCACATCATGCGAATCTGATGCCTTGCGGGAGAAGACTGTGTGGGACCTGGTCCGAGTGAACAAGCTTTGTGGCGGGGAAGTCATTGTTCGGGACCCTGCCTCCCGAGGGCGGATATTGACCGGAGATGATTCTGCGGTGGACGTTACCAAGCTTCAATCTATCATGACTCTTCTCGACGAGCCTCCACAGCCCTCAGTGGAGCTCACCAGCCTCCACCACCTGCTCCTTGATGTGAAAGGGTTCGCAGGATCCTCATCAGAGGCGACCTCACTGCTTCTCTTCCTCGTCACGAAGCCTCAGCACCAGAAGCTGGCCGTGATATCGGAGCCGTTCGCTGTAGATATACCGGCGGGCGGCTCCATTGGTGGCATTGTCCCAGGCACTTCTCGAACCTTATTCGTTGACCTCTCGGCCCAAGACATTGGTGACTCGCCGTCTGCGGAATCGGAACTTTACTTGGTCGTCAAAGTCCTGGCAATGCAGCAAGTGTCCTCGTCGAAGCCCATCTCGAGGTTGGGGACTACTGCGGACGGACCTCTCTCAAGAGAAAATTCCACGACGTCCTCTTCCAGCGGATCAAAGCCGACCAGACGCAGCTTGATGTGGGGAAGCAGATCTGGACGTCCAACGTTCTCAAGAGGCTCCATACTACCAAAGATGGATTCTGTGTCTGAGCAACAGAATGAACGACAACAAATAACGGCAGACGGTCACGAGGCCCCCGGTACGGCAGCTTCCAATGTCGGGACAAGTTCCCAAGACGCGAGCCTCACTGTGCAACGGAACGTTGGAATGGGTGTACTCAAGCTAAACTCCATTATGAGGGCTCAGAATGAGGAGATCGAACAAGTTTTGAACATTTGGTCACCATCGTCATCACGTACCTCGACCGAAACAGACAATGACGATATTGCAGACCCGCTGATCCGGGAACTCGCAGACAATGCGAACGGACGTTATGAGAGGTCACGCAGAGGCGAACGACTGCAGCTCTTTCTACGGGCATTCGACTATCCTGACGCAGATGCGCTGATCAAGGCGACCCCAACTGCTCTGGCTGGGGTTTCAAAGACGAACAAGATGGGCTTCTCTGGAGCTCCAGCGAGACCACGATCTGATATCTACTTCACACTCAACACTGCGGCTCTGGCGCGGCATCATCTTTTGTCCCGATATGGCGGAAGCGCGACTAGTCTGCCGACAGCTTTGCGAGCCACGAACCTCCAGATCACCCTTGAAGTCCGTGGTCCTTCTGGCACACGGTTTCAAAATTGCATATACGCCGGCTCCAACAATGAACCCGAGACGACATTTAAGTCGCCAGCCGTGGAACGTGGAGAGGCCTGGAACCAGACAATTCGAGTTTCTCTATCCCACGACGATGTGCCCACGGCACACGTGGTCATGTTCCTCAGTGACGTGCCCGGTCCTCCTTTTGCAGTGGCTTACATGCCTCTGTGGGATGAGCAGGCTTTCATACGAGACGGGCGACGCGGATTACTTCTCTATAAGTTGGACGAAAACACATTGACAGCACTGCCTGGTCCATCTGGCAAGGGCGGATATCTGTCCGCGCCCTGGGCGCCACGCGGCAAGGATGATCAGTCAGAGAATGTTACTGGACCCCTGGCTTTGCTTGTCGTTACAACCTTCCTGTGCAGCACGCGCTTTTCTCAAGACAGAAACATCCTGGGCTTGCTTAACTGGAAGGATCTGTCTGACGACGATGTGTCTGCAGTGTTGCGTCAGTTGATGTTCGTTCCGGAGATAGAAGTCGTCAAGCTGTTGAATGACGTTTTGGACGGACTCTTTGGCATCCTCGTACAGCACTCGGGCAATGACGAATTTGAAGACCTCGTATTCACGGCTTTGGTCAGGATTTTGGGAATAGTGCACGATCGTCGATTCAACCTGGGTCCGCTGGTTGAGCAATATGCAGAGACTCAGTTCAAATATCCCTTTGCCACCTCAGGCCTGGTCAAATCTTTCCTTCGACTGCTGGAGAAGCCTACGGAGCCAGAAACGTCACGGAACTTGCGGGCCACGTTCAAAGTCGTTCGTCACATATTGAAGTTCATCACACACGCTCGAAAGCAGCAGAAGGTCAAGGAAGCCAGGATAGGCATCACGTCATCTCCACAAGGTTTCACAAGACAGCTTCGCTCAATCTTCAAAGCCCTTGACCGGATGATGCGAAGCAATGCACCGGTACTAGTTGGCAGCCAGACCTTGGCAGTCCAGCATTTTCACACCTGGTTACCTGAACTTGCGGGACTTCTCGACACAGAGGAGATTTTGCACATTGCCATCGACTTCATGGACGCTTGCACTCAGGTCAAGGGCAAACTCATACTGTACAAGCTTGTTCTTGTCATCAGTTATTCAAAGCTGGATCTTTTTGCGCACCCCGACCAACGATCTGCCTTGAGTGCCAATACTGTTCGCTGGATATCGCCTCACTGGGGCCATGTCGACGAGGTCACAGATCAATGGCGGGAGCAAGTCCGATTGTGCTGCTCCATACTCGCTAGTCAGGTCGATCACCTGGGACCGGAAATCCCGGACCATATCCCCCGAATTATAGACTCGTACCTGTCGTTGCTGAACTCACCGCCCAAGCCTAGAAAGCGTTTTTCGCTCTTGTTTCCAACTTCCTATCCCTTCCCTTCCAGGTCTGTCTCTGGCGAGGTTGCTTTTGACGAAGGGCTGGCCGAGCTGTCGGCAGTCTTGTCAGCCATGTCCAGCTCCACGGCCGGCTTGCAGCTTGAACTGGCGGCTGAGGATGACCTCAGCACCATCATGCAAAACCTGCTGCGGGTGCACATGAGTATGCTTTCCGGTGAAGCATTCCCGGCTGAGTGGCTCAGCGTCCATATTTATCACCACAAGTCCACCATGCGGACATTGCAATACATTGCGTCGATAATGCTCGACACGTATCTGCCGGACCCTGATGAGGCCGAGACCTTCAACACGGAGCTCTGGAAGCTGTTCTTTACGACACTTCTCAAGCTGGTCGGCAGCACCTCTCTTGCCCTGGAGACGTTCCCAGAGCAGAAGAGGCGCGCGGTATGGAAAATTGCCGGCGACGTGAGGGAACATGGTTCTGAGCTTCTGAAGTCTACATGGGAAGCAATTGGCTGGGAAACGAGTGTCGAGGAGCGACGGCGCTACGGCTTGGCCAAAAGTGGCGGTTATCAAGTGCAATACGTTCCAGCTCTCGTGGCACCGATCGTCGAGCTCTGTCTCAGCGTCCATGAAGGGCTCCGAAGGACAGCGGTTGGGGTCTTACAGACCATGATCATTAGTGAATGGACATTGAGTGAGGATTTGACGGTCATTCAAACAGAGATGATTGAAAGCTTGGATCAATTCTTCAAATCACGGCCTCTGACCGAAAGCATGCTCCAGAGGCTGTTCATCGACGAGCTGCTGCGGCATTTCGGGTCTCTCGATCAGAAGCAACAAGAGCCGCTCTACGCTGCCGTGCGAGAACTCGTGGGCACTCTGAACATATTCCTTGACTTGCTTGTAGCCGTTCACGGAGGCGATGGAGATGGGCAGGCTACCAATATCATCAATCGCCTGCGATTGATGGAATTTCTCCGCGACATGCAGAAGGAAGAGATTTTTGTTCGCTACGTTCATCAGCTCGCCTCCCTTCAAGCCGAATCAAAAAACCACGCAGAAGCCGGCCTCGCCCTACGACTGCACGCCGACCTCTATGACTGGGATCCAACACGTCGTGTCAAAGGCCTGACGGAGCCAGCGTTCCCAGAACAGTCACAGTTTGAGCGCAAGGAAAAGATATATTTCGACATGATCAAGTATTTTGAGGACGGCGAATCCTGGAGTAACGCACTGGCTTCGTACAAGGAACTACGCACACAATACGAGAGCAATGCTTTCGATTTTGCTAAACTCGCCAGAACTGAACGCGCCATTGCAACCATACACGAGACCATCTCGAAGAGCGACAAGCTCGTTCCCCGGTATTTCAAGGTCGTTTTCAAGGGGCTTGGGTTCCCATCGGGTATTCGGGACAAAGAGTTCATCTATGAAGGGCTTCCGGCGGAGCGCGCTTCCGCTTTCACCGATCGCATGCAAGAACAGTACCCGGCGGCGCAGATCGTGACCTCCGACAGCAACGATGAGGTTGAGGGGCAGTTTCTCGTGGTCTCCTCGGTCATGCCCCATCGTGACTTGACGCATCAAGTCTTCCAAAGGGCGCGTGTGGCCCATGCTGTCCGTGACTATCTTGTGTCATCTCATCCGCAGGCGTTCTCATTCACGACCAAGCGCAGCACATCTGGGTCGGTAGAAGAGCACTATGCGGAAAAGACAGTCTTCATCACGGCCGAGCCTTTTCCTACCATCCTCAGGCGTAGTGAGATTGTTGAGATGAAGCAAGTTGGACTCAATGCCCATGAGACGGGCTTGGAGCGCATTGTACGCAAAACACAAGAGATGGCGGCGCTTGAGCGTCGACTTGCAGATGGTGAGGAGGGGGTAGCGCAACTCTTACTGGACGCAGTGTCGATATCCGTGAATCCTTCGTCGGAACAAAGTGTCATGTGTTATCGAAAGCTGCTGCCTGAGCCATTGGTTGACAGAGAGGACGAGGAAGAGGACGATGACGATTCCGACCTGGAGCCTCACGATATTGCCATCAAGATGGCGCTCGTAGATCATGCGATGATGCTGAAGAGAGTTCTGGCGCTATTTGGCCGCAGCAGCAACCCTGTACTAACCCAAAAACGAGCAGAGCTTTCGAGGTGTAAGTTTGGTGGACTTGTCTCTCGCGTGTTGCAGAAAGTGGATGACTGACACGACCTCGTTAGACTTCGACATGACATATGAACCAGAGATTGCGTTATTCACGCCGACGCCTGCCACGCCTCGCGAAACCGTGTCAACGCCATCAACAGCCTTTCGGGGCTCGTTTTCAGTCCATGATCATAACCCCTCAAACTGGCACGGCATCGCGCTGTCGTCGAGTGTGATCAAGGCCGAAGAAGCGTCCGTCGTCCGCAAAGTGTCATTGAAACAGCGCAGCGCCCGGCTCAGCTTCCTGCCGGGCCGCCGTCAGCAGGAATCTGATGGGGAGAAGGCGTCTGGCAACAGTCCCGAGTTCAGGATTTCCCACAGCCGCAGCCGCAGTTTCGGAAAGGGGAACCGTCGCCAGAATATACCTCGAACACAGCCTCAGGATGATGATTCGCAGCTCGATGCGTCCACAGAGAGTACCGGGAGACGAGGTAGCCCGGCCAGCAAAGGGAGTTGGGACCAGAGTCAAAGCATGGACGAGGAAACGTCCGAAAAGGACGCTCCGGTCGGCAAGCGCTCGGTCAGTATGAAGAAAAGACTGAGTTTGCTGAAGATTGGGATGAAGAGCAGCAAGCGCAGGGGTGTAATGGGCAGCGTGGATGAAGAATGATTCGACACATGCGAAGATGATTGAGAACATCAGCATTGACGAAAAGGAGCAATCGATTTCGGAATTGGACGTGCTGTCGTCGAGTACTGATATGGAGACTGGAATTTGTATTCCGGTTGTTGGCAGCTAGGCGAAGGATTGATACCACTCTCGACGCTTTGAGCGCTACAGGCCAAGGTGTTTTCTTTTTTTCTCTTGGCCTCTTCTCTTCTTGCCTCTCTGTTCCACTTGGGGCTGTTTGTTTTCTTTCAATTCTTTTCTGGTCTTCCATTGCTGTGCGCTTTATTCTTGGAAGCGCTGAGCATTTCTAGGTGTTCTGGATACCAAGGCAGGACACGATGTGCCGTTCCGAGTCGATCCGACTCGATGATGAGACTTTGGACTCCCTCTAGGTGCCATGTGCTTGAGTCAATAAGTAGATAAGACATGAGGTACATAATATGATGGTTCACGTCAAGTTTCAGGCCATATGGATAGTAAGTATCATGGCGATCAAAGATACCAGATTGACGCCTCATGCATGAGAGGACACTATATTCGATCATGACCAGCGACTTTAGCCATGATTGATGATGTGTTGGTGGGCATCGTCGTCGCGGTACATGCGCCGCGGGTTCACATTTCCTATTTGGGCAAGGGGGCCGTTTGTTTATGCCACGGCAGCGACTGACTCACAAGGCCCCAGTTGCACGTGTGTATGCCCACGATCGCATGTGCCAACGGACAAATACCTCGCCTCCTTTGTGTGAACAACCCGGGCCATGCACGTGGCCGCGTTTTGCGAGCCAACAAAGCGCAGACACTGTGTCTAGGATACGAGAGGGATGGCATGGATTAGACGGGTGGTGGGTGCGCCCGGTGCGCTATGACGAGCATGGCGCACCGACGTCGCGATGATACGTTGCAGAATGCTGGTGCTCTCGAGCTGTCAAGGATGGGGAGCAGGACACGGGGCAACTGAATTGGCTGGGGCGCAGGAAACGCAGTCTACTTTATTTGTTTGTCTGCATGACTCTGATGTACCTGAAGAGATCTAGAGTGTGCACCTCGGTGCTAAATTTCCAAGTTGTTTGTCTGCATGACTCTGATGTACCTGAAGAGATCTAGAGTGCACCTCGGTGCTGAATAGAGAAGATATGGGGGAGGAGGGGAAGAGTCCACGTCCCCCGAAGAGAATAAAGAAATAGGAGAAACACAGGAAATAGATGACTCTATGGAGACGGCTGGCAACCGATGAAGCATCTGCGATGCACTGCCTGCTGTATTCCACGCCAGTCCGACTCTGGCCACAGCATCGGTCGTGAAAGAGACGAGAAGGCAGAGACGAACCACGATTAGTTGAGTATTATGTTGTACATTGGACGCATGACGCTCATTTCGCGAGTCCTGTTGCAGTTTTCGCAAACTTGAGAAGGGCCTGCCCTTGAGACGCCACGAATGAGGCAAGGTGGCCGAGAGTTTTCTGGGGGGCAAGGTTGATGAAATCTATGACAATCTGCTCGGGAAAGTTGAGGACAGCATCGCCCAATCCGAAAATGAAGCTGAGAATTTGCTGCACAAGGTCGACGGAGGTTTGGGCTGGCTTGAACCCGGTCTTGGCAAGGATCTCGCCCAGGAGCCCAGTTCCGCCCATGTTGAGCTCTTTCTCCGAGACAGCCTTGAGCGCTTGCTGTAAAAGTCCGCTTACATCGCGCACCTCTCCATTTCGATACACTTTTGCATGATTCTTTTCGATCTTGATCCATGCCTCAATCTTGCCAGACTTGGACTTGACCGGTGTGCAGTCCTTGCATTCCTTGGGTGCCTGAGTTTCCGAGCTGTGTTCAAACTGACCGGAGAAGGTGACATTCTTGTGGCGGCCATTAGCGTCGTTATTCTTGTCCTTACGATATCCTAGGTCAAAGTTCATCTCGCGTGTTGAACGATGGGCGCAGGGTGGTCTTGCGTCCACGACGGCAGCCGCGGCGGCGATGACGGAGACAATGGCCGAGATTCTCATCTTGTTTGGACTTGTGTATCTTCTCTTTCTTTTTGGAGACGAACCGTTCGTGGAGGCAAGACGATGGCACGTGGAGGGAATGGAGAGACAAAGATGCAGATCGCGGTGGGTGAAGATGAATGAGTGACTGGCTAGGATGAGTACTCACTAGACGAGACGAGACGTTGCAGTCTTGGACGTCTTATATAACAACAAACTCCCAGACATGGAGGATGGAGGATGAAATAACAAACATGCATGATGCCTTGCATTGCGAACAAGTTGCGGCGCCATGTTCCCCACCACTCGTCACACCTGTCACCGGGATATACGATCGTGAACGGTGGAGGTCGGACGCAATGGCCGTGTGTTGAGGAGTCGACGACGACCACGACCAGCATCATCCAGCGAATACTGGCCGAAGCTCGAGCGGCAAGCCCCTCTTCTTCAGGTCATCGGATCATGGTGTTGACGATGCGGCTAAGAGGATCGACGAGGGGCTATGATCCGTGTAATTTTGCGACGAGGTAAATGTATAACAGCGGCTTGGTGTAATGAACCGTGACGTGGCATGGCCGGGCACAGCTTTCTTTGTTGTTTGGCTCCCTCTTAGTAGGCAACGGTCCACGATGCGCTTCATCCGCATCTCTGGTTCTGTTGATCATCCATTTCTTTATTTTTTTTTCTCCCTCCGATTCCCGACCTAATTTTTTTTTTTAGCTCGACAAATCGGAAGGTAAGCAACAACTCCCAACCTTCTAGAAGCTGTTCATCTCGTAGAGTTTCATCCAAAACGGTCCAAACTCACCGGCAGGAGTGGGACCCAAGCAGAACTAAGAATATGTCACAATACTAGGCGCACGGCAGGTGGGA
>JARJUA010000123.1:0-40892 GCA_030787035.1 Aschersonia sp. MBC 877 | reverse complement strand
CCCTCTCGGGCTCTCATGCAGGCAAAACCAGGCCAGAACAAGCCCAAAATCAAATGCCGGTAGCGTCCAGTGGAACGCCCGCGCTGCAACGGCCCCCCGGTCCTCCCACTCTCCCACTCCGGCTATGTCCATTACTGCTACATCCGACGGGCTTGAATGGTCACGTCAACGCCGCCGATTACCCATCCGCATCACCAAGGCTTCTCGACAGCGGTCTCTTCTGCGAGGGAAAACACCACACTTCCCCCCCGCCCGATCACTGGCTTTCGCCTGGCGCGAGACTTGGGCAATGCAACTTGCAAGGCATTGATTTTGCTTCACTCTGGCGCTGACATGAACCGGGCCAGTCTGCGTTATTCCCACGACTTTGCTGTAATCCGTTGCCGACCCCAGTCTCGTTCGAGCCTGCCCGACATTTCCGAGCCCAGATCTGATCTCACAGCCTTGGCTTGCGTCTATGGTATACATCAAGGCTCGCTTTAGACGGCGCAATAACGTCTCGCAGAAGGAAATAGTCCATCATGGACGGGTGCAATCGCCCTGTCGGGTTTTCCGACAGGAGGGGAAGCGTTTTGGCCGAGGAGTTGGCGCTCAACCCATCCAGCACAACTCCGGGCAACCCCAGGCTCGATAAGATGCCGCAGCAGCAGGCCCGACTGATGCGAGGGCCACCGACACCGAGCATCCCGACCCCCGTGACGGATTTCGATCAACAATTGACGGGCTCCCCCCCGCCGCCTCCTACTCCCGCCGCCTCTCCCGGTCCGGGACATTGTCACCCTGACTGGAGCAAGGCCGACGATGACGAGGACTTCTTCCTGGCCAAAGTTCGTCAGCATTTTAAGAACTGCTCGGCACCTCAGCGCACAAGAATCTTGGCCGACTTGCTCAATCTTTGCACTAGCCAACAGCTGAGTTTTGTTCATCAGTTTGTCAGCCCTCTTCTGAAGAAGGATCCGTTCACGAGCCTACCAGATGAATTGTGTCTCAGGGTGAGCTCACACCGTGTGGACGTTGATTTTCCTTCCAGTCTTACCATGGTTCAACTGTCTCTCTGTCTGCATAGCGAGGCTGACCCAATACACAGATCTTGTCCTTCATTGATGACCCGAAAGCGTTGGCTCGAGCATCTCAGGTATCGAAAAGATGGCGCGATCTTTTAAGCGACGACATGACGTGGAAAAACCTTTGCGTCAAACATGACTACGGTCGTCGTTTATCGGAAATCATGGTCACGTCTCCCATGTCTCCCGTCAAGACCGCCACCCAGGCTTTGGCCAATGTCGACTTCGACATGATGACTGGCGGGGGCTTCCCCGGCTCTCACCCGCTCTCCGGCCACAGTTCAGGATCTAGAAGCTTGGATGGTGCGACAAGGCGGCCGAAACTGCGATCGTACAAGTCACACTTCAAACAGCGATATCTCGTCGAAGCCGCCTGGAGGTCAGGCGGTACCAGCGTTCACAGAAACATCACACAAGAAGGAGGGGTTGTCACCAGTCTGCATTTGACCTCAAATTACATCATCGTGGCTCTGGATAATGCTAGGATTCACGTCTTTGACACAGATGGCGACAATCAGCGCACATTGCAAGGTCACGTCATGGGCGTATGGGCTATGGTACCGTGGGATGACATCATGGTCAGCGGGGGTTGCGACCGGGATGTTCGAGTTTGGGATCTCAAGACCGGGTAAGTGAAGGAGGATGCGGTGATGGCCGCCATTGACACGGCAAGGCCCCGTGCCCAGTTTACTGACCTTGTTGTCTAGTGCTTGCCTCCATACCTTGCGAGGTCACACGTCCACGGTGCGTTGTCTTAAAATGGCGGACGCCAATACCGCCATCTCGGGCTCCCGCGATACGACGCTGCGCATCTGGGACATCAGGTCCGGTCTTTGCCGGAACGTTCTTGTTGGACATCAGTCGAGTGTACGCTGTCTGGAGATCAAGGGCGACATCGTAGTGTCTGGAAGCTACGATACCTTTGCGCGAGTGTGGAGCATCTCGGAAGGACGCTGTCTTCAAACACTGCAAGGCCATTTTAGTCAAATATATGCCATTGCTTTTGACGGCAAGCGCGTGGTCACCGGCAGCTTGGACACAAATGTCAGAGTTTGGGATCCTACCTCAGGGTGAGTCTTGCGTTGTGTGAACTCTAGCACCATCATTCGGAGGAGAGCACCAGTACTGACGAGCGGGAAAGCGAATGTTTGGCTATCCTGCAAGGTCACACATCTCTGGTAGGGCAATTGCAGATGCGCGGCGACACTCTCGTCACCGGCGGATCTGACGGATCCGTTAGAGTTTGGTCCTTAGAAAAGATGTGTCCCATACACCGACTGGCCGCACATGACAACAGCGTCACCAGCTTGCAGTTCGACGACACGAGAGTCGTCAGCGGTGGTAGCGACGGCCGCGTCAAAATCTGGGATCTCAAGACTGGCCATCTTGTCCGAGAACTCATCGCGCAGGGCGAGGCAGTCTGGCGAGTTGCTTTTGAGGAAGAGAAGTGTGTCGCCCTGGCTCTCAGACAGGGGCGAACTGTCATGGAGGTAAGCAAGCCTCGGCTCGTGTCTTTCGGCATATGAAGGGTTTGAGATTTGAGAAGATGGAGTCTGACAGTTGCGTCCCAGGTTTGGTCCTTCTCACCGCCCGACGAGCAACTCTACGACCGGCCCTTGTCGCTCAGAGAGCGAGAAGTACAAGATAATCCTTCACGGCCCCTGAGCGCGATGGCTCTCGATTTTCGAAGCAGCGCCACAGCATTGGCAGGGCCCAGTCGACTCACGCAGGACATCGACATGCAAGATGCGTGCACTGTGGCTGGTCCCTCAACGGCTCCTCTTCAGGGTGGCAACAAGACCTTCTTCCATGATGACTGATGACAGTCGAAACCCTTGCCCTCGAAAGGCAAGCGTTGAGATGTGTGGCAGTGGGTTTGCTGATGACGCCGATAGGAGAGGCCTCGCTCGCTCCCAGTCTGCCGTTGCGGCAGGGGGGGGAAATGTTCTGGAGAGCTTGCATTATTTTGACATGAACTAATCCCGGACGCAAGATGTCCTTACGAAGAAATTTCATGATTCTTAGCTTGAAGAGATTGTCAGGTACTTTTGACAGCCAGTCTCAGGTCATTCATTCATTGGTTGGGGCGGGGATACGTGAAAGCATGTCGATCGGCGTTTATACATTACTGAATGGGGCTGTGTTGGGCATCATTTTGTTTTTTTCTGCCTTTTTTTTTGTGTCTTTTGTTCCCAACCTCTTTGACGTACCTCAAGAGGACTTGAGTTACACGAGCATTGTCTATAATCTGTGCATAGGCATAATGGAAAGGGGAGTCATCGTTCCATGCTAGGCTGGCAGCGCCAATGAGTCCGTCTTGGCCAACTACAAAGTTCTTAGATGCCTGTCCACCTTCGCAGCTATGATCGTGCCGCAGCGAATATGGGCGGCAGTTTCGATAGGGACGAGCAGAGGACGAGACCGAGGAGTCATGCGCCATCGGCACGATCTCTTTTGCCCTTTCTGGACGCAATCTCCTACTTTGTCATGCTGCTGATCAGCTTCCGACACTACTACGGTCCTGCTCGATAACAAGAAACAACAGTCCTTATCCCTGGCTTCCTCCCCTTACCCACTTTCGTATCCCCTCAGGCTTAGCAGTGATAACAAGTCAAAGAGGCAAAAAATCCTGGTGCACGGAACTTGGTTGCTGGGCCCACCACTCAGCCCCGACATCGCATCATCACGTGAGACGGCACCTGCGCTACTTCAGGACTAGCGCCATCCAACAGAGGAGCTCAACGTTTAGCCGCCGTGAAATTTCGGAGAGCTGGTGGTCAGCCGGCCTATACACGATAACCTCACTCCTCCTCAAGCCTTTCTGGACGGACCACTGTTCTTACAATTCCCGAGTGTGTCCAGCAGCACCTCGCTTGTGCCATGTTTTCCAGAGCATTGAGGGCCCCTCGAGCCCTGCCTCTGCCGGTCAGAGTCCAGGCGCCAGTCGTTTTGGCGAAGCGATCCGTCACCACCGATGCCGCCTCTGCTTCGCTGCACAATAAAGTTCCCAAGGTTTGTGTTACCGCCACCAGCTTTGTTGCTACTCTTCTAAAGAGCAGAAGCGACGTTCTGTCGAGGTGCATGCGTTGCACAGAGAGCGTCCCACGTTTGTCGCAATCGTACTGACGGTGTTGTTATGGTGTAGTCGGAAGATGAGCCCTTTTCAATCGCCCTCAGCGATGAGAGCTTTGAGACCTACGAGCTGGATCCTCCCTCTTACACCATTGAGGTGACAAAGAAGGAGCTGAAACAAATTTACCACGACATGGTCGTCATCAGGTCTGACCCGGCAATGTTTCCCGCCGCTCTGGAAGTTTGCTGACCAACTCACAGGCAGATGGAAATGGCCGCCGACCGCCTGTACAAGGAGAAAAAGATTCGAGGGTTCTGTCATTTGTCTACCGGGCAGGAGGCCGTCGCTGTCGGCATCGAACACGCCATCACCAAGGCTGATGATGTCATTACGGCTTACCGCTGCCACGGTTTCGCCCTGATGCGCGGCGGTACCGTGCGGTCCATCATAGGCGAGCTGCTTGGGCGACGTGAGGGTATTGCTTACGGCAAAGGAGGATCCATGCACATGTTCTCCAAGGGCTTCTACGGTGGCAACGGCATCGTCGGCGCACAGGTGCCCGTCGGTGCTGGTCTGGCTTTCGCCCACAAATACAACGACAGCAAGACCGCCAGCATCATCTTGTATGGTGACGGCGCCAGCAACCAAGGACAAGTCTTCGAGGCCTTCAACATGGCTAAGCTGTGGAACCTGCCCGCTCTTTTCGGCTGCGAGAGTAAGTCCTTCGCGAGCAATGCCAATACTGGGATGTCGGGAGACCCAGGATGACTGACGATTGGACGCAGACAACAAGTACGGCATGGGCACTTCTGCTGCTCGTTCTTCCGCCCTGACGGACTACTACAAGCGTGGACAGTACATCCCAGGCCTCAAGGTCAACGGTATGGATGTCCTGGCCGTCAAAGCTGCCGTCAAGTATGGCAAAGAATGGACCGCAGCCGACAAGGGCCCCATGGTCCTCGAGTACGTCACGTACCGATATGGTGGCCACTCCATGTCCGATCCAGGCACCACGTACCGAACGCGCGAGGAGATCCAGCGCATGCGGTCCACCAACGACCCTATCGCCGGACTCAAACAGAAGATCCTCGATTGGGAGGTGACCACCGAGGACGAGCTCAAAAAGATCGACAAGGAAGCCCGCAGCCATGTCAACGAGGAAGTGGCTATTGCCGAGGCTATGGCCGTCCCAGAGCCCAAGCCCTCCATCCTGTTTGAGGACATTTTCGTCCGCGGCACCGAGCCCAGCCACATCCGTGGCCGCACGCCAGATGAGAACTTCTACTTTTCCTAGAAGACGGCTTCCTGGCTGCTCTTTCTAGGCGAGAGTAGCTGGCGTGAGAGGCAATCTGACCTGATTTGCTCAAGATTGGATGACGGAGCAATGCAAAGGCATCTCTCCCATCATGAATGCTTTGACCTTGCTTCTTATGTACAACAAATTGCATTATTTTCAGATAGAGGATCGGAGAGCTTAGTTCGTAGCATGATAATTATAATTTCCTTTGTATGTCAAACTCGAGCAGTCAACGTTGTGTTGCTAAGCGGACAGTTCGCTCGGTCAATGCCACCGTCAGTCTCCATAGGGCCGTCCTCCAGCGCAACAATCGTGTCATCTGTTCGGAAGAACCGGTCCCAGACTATAGGGATTCCGGAATCCAAGGCATACCGGGGACATCTTCTCAGGGCTGTTGATGTGCCCGGCGGCTGGATGATGTCCGCCGGGGGGCAAGCAGGGGATGAAGGTTCGTGGCACCATGCACCAGCTGGAAAGAGGTGGTTTGTTTCGGTTGACCGGCTGATATTCTGCAAATTTGATCCGATACCATTTATCGCCGCCATTTGATCTGCGTGTTCCTACTGAAGCTGCATGCATTCCGCAGCTGCACCTCGTTCACCTTCAACAGAATGAGTGCCCGGTTGACGCGCTCCCTAGCGACCATCATTTGTTTGAGACGGTGTATTGTGCCTGGACAAGTGAGCAGTGCCGATGTCGATGCAGCTCTTCTCGGCTCCTTCAACACCTCAGCTGTCAAGAGACTCTACATCGATAACGTGTCTGAACGAAGTCGACGGTTCGGTCAACATGGACGGTGAGGTTTCTCGCTCGCCAAGCACAGGCACATTCACCTCCTCCATCCAAGTTGCCCAGATGGAGCGCTGATCGGCCAAAGGACAAGGTTACGGCAGAGCAATTGATGAAGATCGAGGAGTAACGTGGATCACTTCAGCTCGGAATACACAGAAGAAGGACGAATATGTCAGACCGAACGACAAGCAGCAGCAAAGGACAAGGCTATCGCAAACTATTAAGCAAAGGCGTGTTGGTATCTCACGCGCCATGTGCAATTGTAGTTTCTGGTCGACCTAAGCTTATACACAACATAAGCCGTGTCAACTAGCTGACAATGCTTACCGAGGTGCTCTTCATCAATGTCCGTGACGTGGTCAACCACGTCACTAATGGTGTCCCTGGCAAAGCGGCCCATCGTACTCTTTTCACCATCCAGTATCGCACGAGTTGTGACAAGGCTTTCGATGACATCATGATCCAGATCAGCCGAGACGGCAGAGCCAATGTGCATGTCCTTCACGCGTCCGATAGCGTGATGCACCTCAAGTGGAAGGAATGACGGGCGACGAAAGTCTTCCAAGCGAATTCCTGGCCGGGCTTTCCTGGCTGCTTAAAGTAGCCGCTCGACCCAAGGAAAGAAATACACCAAAGCGTGTCCCTGTTGCCATATTTTTTGGTCCGCTCAGACTCGCATCGGTGGAAACGCGTCTCCAATAGTAACAACAACAAGGTATGCGTCAAACATCATCAGAGTATCGTCTTCAATCAGCTTGCTGTCATAAACCCAGTCTCTCAAGCCTCCTCATCCATCATCGGGTAACTTTGATCAAGACACGTCATGAGCAACGACTCGACGAAAATGAACGAAGTGTGGGGGAAGAGCCTGACCCTGGACACGCTGCGCGGTAGACCTTTTGTTCGTCTCGTGGAGGGTACTGTGTCTACCGTACTCAAGGAGAGTGGTCAGGTGCTCGTCGAATGGCACGCAGGCTTAATCGACATGGCAGACTTGATGTGCCTCATGGAAGAGCCTCCTGTCAAGCCCCTTTTTCACCCCCTTTTTCACATAAGAGGCCATCCGATTCTAGGTTCCGGGGGCTGCGGAAGAGTCCTCGCAACAAACTCGTCTCGTTTTGAGGTCGGAGACACGGTGGTCCCCAGAGAGCTTGGCCTAGGCACCTGGCGCACACATGCCATCGTCTCCGACAAGAGTCTCATCAAGATTCCCAACGAACCACGACCCCACGTTGGTGCTCTCCTGAGAAGTAGTGCGATGGTAGCCTACCTTTTGATTACGCAGGTCCGCAAGGTGCAAATGGGGGAATGGATTATAATCAATGCAGGGACAGGCACTGTCGCTCATTTCCTATTACAGTTGGCTCACGTAGCTGGTATCTATACAGTCGTCGTGATTCGAGATCGCGTGGACTTCTGGGAGGCACACGATCATCTCTTTAAGCTCGGAGCTACTTCCGTACTTCAGGCAAGCGAACTGCATGAAGCAAAGCTTCCGTTTGCCCCGGTCATGGCCGTCGACTTTGTCTCAGGCGTGGAATCACAGCACCTCGTCAAACACCTTGCCCCAAGGGGCACACTCGTTCTGGTTGCGACGTTGGGTTCGTCTCAAATGAGCTTCGACTCAACTTTGTTTCTCACCAAGGGCCTTCAACTGCTATCTTTCTCCGCCGTCGAACAAATATCTGCCTTGGAGGAGAAGAAAGCGGAAGAGATCATGAGAACATTGGTGTCGATGGTCGCAAATGGCTCACTCTTGATGCCGATGGCACGCGCCTTTGAGTGGAGCAGCACCAATCAAGCCGCGATGCAGGGGGAACTTCTGGATGCGATCGCAGCCATGTATTCACTCCGGACATGGACCGTCAAGACGTTATGGTTGCCACACGCGTAATTCGGACCGGACGGTTTCTGCCACACCGGGCGCAGGAGTTGCGGCACTAGATCTGGCGGACTGGGCTTTTGGTCATGGGGACACAAATGAACGAATTCCATACAGGCGTGCATGTTGAGACGTATGCTCGATGAAATGTAAAACATGTGCACTTTTTCCATTTCGGAATGGAGTGCGGAGAGAAATTGTGAGATGTCGAACAGTGTCCCAGCTGCTACGCAGAAGTTCCGCGATTCGCAGAGAGCTCCTTGACACACAGGTTGATAGAAAAAGCCCATCGCCGTGCAGGAATTTCATAACACTCTGCGGTGACGTCCCTCAACCCTAAGCTCTAAGCTACACAAGGGCCGATCTATTGGAACGCCCGCCGCTACTTTGGTGATATGTTACGTGCTTTATTTTTTTCCCTTTCCCTTTCCAAGTAATTCAAAGGGTTTGTCCATGGTTGCTCTCTGAATCCTTCCCCTGCCTGCACCTCACACACTTTCCCCTGCCTATAACCTGCAAACTTTCTCTTTTCTGCCAATAAAGTCGCGTGGATCTCACTTCTACCACAGTTGAAAATACTTGTCATGCCCTCATCTGGCCAAGCTCTTCGTTATATTGTTACCAGCCTCCCAAGAACCTCCTGTCTTTCCATTGTCAAATATCACCAAAAGCCACAATAGCCCACCACGCGTATTCTCTCGTCATTCGATACAGACGATCTTACGAAACATGGTCTCGTCAGCCCGTCAAGACAAGAGATGATGCGACAGAATTCACAAAAGTCACTGGCAGTGGATTATCGCATGGCTCGCTAAATGATTTATGCTCTTGGCTGGGCTCGATGTCTTATTCTGTTCCGGACAATGCTAGTGCTAATGCTGCCTAGATCAAAGTGGAGTGTCCGACGCTGAGACGGCTGATGAATGTTGAAGAGAAAGAGTGATAATGGTTTGCATGCAAACGTATGTCTTGGGTCAAGAAGGCCGTTGCTGGAAATTGCAGATAGAAACCAAGTTGAAAATCACGGACGTGTACAGCAATATTTTAGCCACAAAGACTTTCAAATGCATGTAGACTCCAGTGACGAATTCAGCAGAGTGCTTGGAAACAGAGAGTATTAGGAATAGATTGAGTAATGTCTGGAATCTCAATGACACTTGTCCCTCTGCTTCATAAGTTGGCCATCTTCGAGCGGGCGGCCTCAGCCGACCAACTTTCCCCCGAGGACCAGACCAATCACAGCGCAGACAAAAACTGGAGATCAGAGTGAAGGGTCTGAAAGAATCCAGGGACCGTATGACCTAGAATACGGCTACAATGGATGAGACCATTCGGGACCTGGAGAACTACATAGTACAGGGATGGGAATGAAGAGGGAGTAAAGCCGCTGTTGGCAGTGAGATTGGGTATATCTTCACTAACAGATGCACGGAGGAGACTGGCCATTGCCGAAGAGTTTCATTTGCTGAGACCAACGAGGACGTTGGCAAGTTCTTAGCAGTTCTATCACATACCGACCCTCACATATGCATTGGACAACCACCATCAGCTAGAAAGGACGGATTGATCAAGTAAAGTTCCTCTACTGGCACCCGCTACAGGTGGTTTGCCAGAGCAACACCGCATCCATGTTACATCTGGCTGTCTCGTTTCTTTTGGAAAGGCATTACTCGATCGAGAATGTAACGGTCAGCCGCCCGTCTGGAAGCTATTGAACTCGATCTAGGCTCTCGAAATTCGCCCAGCGCAGGAGTGACAGGGGAATTCCACTCTTCGCCGCCGGCCCGTGTAGACCGTCGGGCTCGTGCATGAGGAGGGCACGCGCATGAGGCCGGGCGACGAGAAGAAACTTTGCAGTGAAGTCCGGGTGAGGAGACAGAAATTACAGACTAGGAGGGCATTAAATACTGTTATGAAAATTGAAACAGAGAGCCCGTGATAATCATACACGCGAGTAAGGAATAGGGATGAAAGAGGCCCTTGAAGTAGGTTGAGATAGCTGTCAATGAATCACAGGCACTTTGCACAAAATACTTGAGGTTGACGCAAGCACGTTCGGATGCAGCAGAACTGGAGGGTCTTGAATGTACTAATAACGATAATCACGACCTTGGCGTTGCACAGGCAGAATTGACCCCCTTTATAGGCCTCAATGGCACGCCATGCTGTCCTCTTATTGTCTACCTCCTTCCAATCAACCGCGATTTTGCTCAGGACGTCTAGTATCATTACATTGGGGCACAAAAAGCAGACTTTGACCAACAGCTGTGTATTCTCAGTACCTAGTTGATTACAAAAAAGGAGGCTTTTGGTTGCAGGTCAATGATGAACACACCTCCTCGAAACCTTTCTTTAGTCCCCTCGGAACGTCAACCTAAAATAATGGCTAGTCATAGGAACGAAAAGTCAATGTACGGGATGCGGTGCATGCACGTCTCGTGAGGTGCGATGCAAACGAGCGCATGCACTGGTAAGTTCTGTCGTGGCTCATTGACGCAGCTGCGCGCTGAATAGACTTTGAATAGGGCTGACGTAGAAGTTTTAGCCTGTGAAAAGAAGAACTGTTGAAGCGAATATATTTTGGACTGGATGCGAGTGGTCCTGCGATTTGGCCAGTGTGTGGTTCTGTTTGAACGATCGGGTGAATCTGTGGCTCAGCTCACGGCATACAATCAAGTTGCGAGTGAACCATGCCGACGCGCAAAGTGAGGTTTGTCATTTCATCATTGAAGCTGCCTTTTCACAAGAGTTGGACAACCATAACATCACAGCCCACGTTGCGTGGTCCGAGTGCTGACATGGCGGAGTCTTCTTGTTCCCTATTGAGTATGCTTTCGAAAGTCTACTGACAATGCGTCTTTGTCAATGTGTTGGATAGTATAGATCAGTGCCTGTAATAACAATCTTCAGGTACCTGTGTTTTTGCATGGCCTCGTGGTTAAAACCAACACAATGAGCAATCTATCTTAGCCTTGATTCAAGTCCGTCGTGTGTCAAACTCTGATCGAGGCCGGCACAAAAAAGGCAAAGGTTTTTGATTGCCTGTGATGGCAATCTGGCCCATCCCGGATCAAGACACACTCTGGAGCGTGTCAAGTTTGGCCTCGTCAGCTCGGCACCGTTTCCTCTCACTACATTCATCAAATTCTTCTGCTCATGTCGTTTGATGCCTCCAATAGCAGTCATTGCTCCGAACAAGGCTGTTCATGCTTGACCAGCTACTGTGGCGAAGGGGGCAGTGCAATCTACTGCGGCCGAGGCGTGGTCTTTGCGGCGTGAACATTGTGTTTCTAGGTGAGCAGACAGAATTTGTTGTGAATTATGCAGCACGCGAGTCATCTGGCCTGATTGGCCGCTGAATAGTTGAGTGACCCGTCGTAAAAATTGTTCAGGGTGGTGTTCGTTCTTGTCCAAAGCTGCGAAGTATCTGTCTTGTTCTTTGTCCTCTAATACTTCGTCGTCATACTGATGCGAGCTTTTCACAAAACAGTGCCCAACTGCAAATCAAAAATAGGCTAGAAAGGAGTGACTCTGCTACAACTGAACGTAGTTGGCTTGAACAGGCTGCTGCACCAGATAAAATATCGGAATGAACATGCAACTACTTTTGAACGGCTAAACTGTGGTGCCGATCGGAAACTATATAAGTAGAAGTAAAGTCCCATGTTGTTTCCATCAGAACTTGTCTCACACACTACCTAGAACCCATCCCGAACTTGCCACACAACGCAAACTGAGTACCAAAACCTTGACGTCAACGCGGTCTATTGTTTTACTCGCCACGATGGTTCTGTCTAAAATTTATTTTGATCCCGGCGAGTCTGAACATTCCCCGCCCCCATACTCCGACGTTCAAGATAAACTGGCGCGCCTGGGCGAGTGCAATTTTACGGTGATATGCGGGGACTGCAAATTTGCCGTGCACAAGGAAATGTGGCCCTTTGACACAACCTATTGGATGATGGAGGTAAGTCCATCGGTACTCACAAAACGTCGTATCATCCCTCTAAGTCCTGGGCAGGAAAACGAGGAGGACGGGGAGAACAGCATCAAAGTTCCGAGGGCCGATCCGAGAACACTATCGCAATGGATACAATGGAGATACACGGAGAGATACTCCATCCAGCGCCAGAAAGAAGTCACTACTGATTTGAAGGCCTTGTGCGAAAGTGCATTTGACGTGCCTGATGGTGCTGCGTCGAGCAATGCAACGTCCGAACCTGGTGTGCCTACTGATGTTGAGCAACACGCCATGGTTCTTGCCATGGCTACGTTTTGGGGGCCGATGCTCCTTGAAAACCTCGCGGCTGGCCGATTCAAGGAACATTGGACGAACAATTGGGATTCGAGTGAATTTGTTCGCATGGCGACTAAAGCATCGACGATGTACGCGACCTACAACTTGGGCATGACCATCAGAAAACTAGCGATTGAACACAAAGACCAGCTGAACTCTTCTGAGCTCGATGGGCTCTACCGCGAGTTTGCTAATGAAGTGTTCACGCGAGCTTGGCCAAACATGCAACTCGACTTTGACAGGGTGAACGACGAGTACAACGACCGTCTCGAGGAACTAGAAATGAAAGACCAGCAATTAGTCGTCATGAACGTCACCGGAGGACGTACTGAGAAGATGCAGGCCAACTCGATTGGCCAGGAAGAAGGAACAAGTACGGAGCTGAACCCAGAGCCGGCCAGCCAGGGAACGGGCAATGAGGCGTCTGATCAGAATTCCGGAGAAATGGCTCATGATGATGGAACAAAACTTGTTTGAACTCTACATGCGGTATGGCATCAAGAAGAGCTCTGGAAACCTTCTGGGGCATCCGCAGAGGTTCTCAATACAAGCTAGAGGCAAGACGCAGCCTACATGGGGTGTGAGGATGGTGTAACTAGATTTCATACGTTCGGTGCGAGAGAGAGAGAATTCTACTTAAATCTTCGAGGGGCAGCGTTCCGAGTACTCGTGTCTTTGTGCGGTGCAAAACATATTCCAACACGATTGAACATGTTCAAATTCCGGTCATCGCGCAATGCGTGCTCAGAGGGGTTCTGATCTTGCTTCGGAAACAGCGGTCCACATCACTCCTGAGAAGCTCATCAATCGGACCGCCAGGTGACTACCGCCTCATCGCTGTCCTCGATGTTCAAAGCGATGGAGTGGGTCAGAGTGTGTCTATTGTTCTTTATTGATTTTGAGGCCTTTTGCGTGACGGGCCAGTCGCATTGTCGAGTCTAGCCTTGCCAATGGAGACAGACGGGCCCGCTCCTTGACGCCGTGGCTTGCAGGCGCTCGTAGGATTGGGCCGTCTCACGTAGCACTTGGGTTTTTTTCTCCGCTTGGCGTGCATCTGCAGCTGGTTGAACCGTCGTATGCAGCGTTCGTTACCATATGAGTGGGGATCAGGCAACCGGCAGCTGCGAGAAGTGATCGAAGCAGTAAAGCGTGCACAGCCCGGGCAAGAATCTCCTCGGCCTTGCTTTCCGTAGGCTGAACGGTTCTTCAAAAGGGAATGACTGACGTTTTCTGAGTTGGACTTGCCCTTTGAGGGGGAACATTTGCCCGACCTCTTCGTCAGCGAGAATTGTGCAGTGGCTGTTGGCCTACGCTTTTGGTCTTTGACAGAGCAAGCTGTGAGTGTGTCCCGTTTTTTGTACATCACAATTTGCAAAGAACAACAGCAGGCCATCGCTCAGCAACAGATCCCTGCTCCACTCGTGTTCGCGAATCGATCGCTCTACGGGGAACGCAATGCGGCGTAAGTTACTCCGTGCTTGTCGTCGTTGCCGAAATCCCCGTCCCCACCTCCCCATCATGTCATTTATGACAGCGGGGCCACAAATGCCGAGCAATGCGTGGAGCTATGGCACCCATCACGATCCCTATCTGCCACTTCGGAAGCAGTTCTAGTGGCCTGACGGCCCGCAAGTTTCTTCAACGGACATGCCTGACGAGGCTAAACCAACGCCTTATGGACCTGCAGTGTGATAGTGTGGACGCCTAGGCCGAGTCCATCTGACAGCGGGGTTCATCATAGTGCTGCTGAGATATGATGGGACGGATCTGATGACACGCTTCGCTTGATGTCACATCACCAAAAGCTGTTGGATTCCATCAATCGATGTCCTTGTGAGAAGCACCAGCATAGTACACTGAAGGTTAATGCCTAAGTACCTTAGAGAATTACAGTGCCAACGGAACATGTACTGGATGTGACTTCCCTGCGGACATGGCAACTGATATGCCACTACCATCTTGGGCCATAATCTCCACGGTCACAAGATGAGGAAGGAATCAGGGCCTGCCCACCACTTCAGCCACCCTCATCGTGGCTCCATCAAGCTATCTCATTGGTAGGAAATCTGCTCTTCCATGTCAGTAAATAGCGCAAAGGGTGCCCCTGACTCCTCCATTTTCTTGAGACTTGCCAGCCTCTAACTACCTACCTAGGATTCCCGTACGCCGAGAGTGGAGCATCGTGAGATGGGTTTGCAAAACGCGACATCAATCATCTTTGCTGACCCGGCACCTCACATCACAGTATCGAGAGGAATGAGCCTGGCGACCAGCTTTCTATCTGGCCAAGTGTTGCAAGCCATGCAGGGAAAGATGGGTTTAGACACCCAAGTCACCTCGCACGAGGGATTTGAAAACAGTGTAAGCAACTATCTGCAGCTGCAATAGAGCGCATATCTTCTATCATGCCGTGTACATATTGCTGTTCGTAGAAGCAGCGAGACAAATGCGGCTTGAACCTGGATATACCAGACCAAGCCGTGGGCCAGAGGCAGGCTTAGAAAACCAAAGGCACGCCCACCGTAATCCAGACAGGTGCGCAAACCGGATTTCCAAGTTCGGATCCAGGTCATGCGGAGGACCACTCGAATGGGCCATAGCTTGTAGAATCCCTGCCTGGTGACCCCGGCACTTCATCGATCATCAGCATGTCCTAAAACGGCATGGTAAGTGTTGGTCCGGATAGCACGGTGTGGTCTGGAACGATGGCACAAAAGAGGTAAAGCGGTTTTGCAGTCACTTCCTCCCTGCATCAGCTGCCACGACTCCCGTGCATCCTCTTTAGCACACACTGAGGCTTTCTTCCCAGTCCTCGAGGCCATCGGAGGGATGCAGAGACCCGCCGGGATTTGATCTCTTCTTCGACCGCTTCGAGGACATGATTGGTGATGCTACCCGCTGGTGCTGCTCGTGTTCTGCCGCTGGGCGTCCATTTCATGATCCCCTGCCAACATTTTAAACCAATCTCTAGCCAAGATCACATCAGAGCAGGTGCCAACACCATTTCCCATAGACTAAAAAGACCTCAACTGCTACCCTATTACTACGAAGTTTTACACAACATGGACAACGGGCGCTTAAGACTACGGCGAAAGACGCTGCGTGAAAAATCTGTGTCTGGTTGCACAGCTCACACAAGGCAGCGGCAGAAAAGACGGGGGCAGTACCCTTGCGGGAGAGTGAATCGGGAACCAGGTTCTTCTCGCCACCTGCACATCCATAACCCAGCGATGAGGCGTGTGCGAATTCGCCATACCCGGTAACAAGCAGGAAGAAAGGGCACGATAAATGCTACGACAGGGCCTTTTAAGCAAATCAGTATATATATCTCGAAGTTCATCACATTTTGAATAACTTATGTAGAGCTGAAAGAACTCCCGTCACTCTGATCTGACTATACCATTGCCTCATGAGTGATTGAAGGCTGCTTACCATCAAACAGCGTAGCCTCACGCGGACCGAATAAATTGACAAGTCTCTCTATGAATCTCAAAGTAAGTGCATGCCTTGTGGAAGGATCAAGAAATTGTAAAACTAAGTCTCGTTTCATCACCACGTCCCACAACAGACAATGAGGACCTCGCCAGTGAAAATGTTTTGCGATGTCTGTCGCCACTCGAATCTGGTTCATAGGCGAGAAATTTGTTTTGTCAAAGGCTGTCGGCGCCTTATCAAAGTTTGTAGCGCCGCTTACCACCGCTGCTATGACCTTGAGGGTCGTGAGTTGCATCAGCACGGTCCGGTCGTTTGTCAGGGTTGTCCTGATCATGGCCGGAGAAGCAAACATCAAGATTTTGAACAGAGTCCTGTGGTGGGTCAAGATGATGAGGGAAACCTATGTGTAATTGAGGAGGGCATAGTTCGTGAAGATTAGACGAACTTGAGCTTGTGATAGACTTGAGCTTCAGGGGCAAAGCATAATATATATCGACATCATGATATCGACTGAATACAGCATTTACGAGCCAAAGCCGGCATAGAGGTCTCCTGATTGGACCATCTCATCTCAGCAGCAAGCTCAAAGAGTCTGACTTTTATGAACTATGTCAGTTGGGCCAGCGCCATGTCCGAACTGGGATGCTTTGAGTGAACGTGTCGCAGAGAACGACGGCGCATATGTTCGCGTCCCAGCTTGTCTGACACACTGCAGCTCTCGGGTCAGATGACTGTGAGAGACGAAGTGCTGCTAAGATTTCTTCCAACGACGGGTCTCGCATCTATTGCATGATTTGCGCCTCTGTGCGACATGCCATTACTGGTCTGGACATTCGAACGCATTGCTGCTGCCAGTCCCCCTTGGGGCGCGCGATCGAGCGACTTCTTGAAAGTGACCTGGCTTGCAACGCTCCTGCATAAGTCCCTCAAAGAAATCAAGAACGGCCTCCGTGCGAGATGTCAAAAGGATCAAAGTGAAGCTACATTGACACCATCATTTCAGATCATGGTACGACATTTTGACCAGTTGTAACATTAAAGGTTTATTCGCGCCCTGCAGCCACGCGAGTAGCCCACGTGGTCGCGAAAGCCTTGCAGTCGGCCAGGCACGTGACCCACTCTCCGCGCACTGCTGCACGCCACGCGCGAGATCAATTAACGCGTTTATTAGATGTCGTAGCGCGTCATACAGTAGTAGCGCAGCCAATGCAGTACCTTTCCCAGCTCGCAGATCCAAGATCGTAACCACTTGTCAGCAAGACCACGAGAATATTTGTCACGGTGGCTTCAGTCAAGGAAGTAGGTCTCATCTTGCATCGCTCGTTGCTTCGGTTATCAATCGGTAGACGGCGTGTCATGGCGCCGCCTAAGCAGGCAACACTCGGGTACGTCAAGGGCAATCAAAGCACTCTGGGGTGCGTGAATAGCTCACAGGCCCATGATGCAAGCTTTTGGAGCCGAGACTAAAGGTTTTTTACTTCGACAACTCACAGAAAGTTCTTTGGCGCCAAATCATCCGCCCCTCAGCAGCAGACCAAGCTATCCTTCGCGACGAAGGAGTCGGATCGAAACACAAGCGCCAAAGAGAATACAGATCCAGAACAAGGTGATATTGTTTCTCTTTAGACTTGCTGAACTAATGCTGATATGCCTTCTAGAAACACAAAAACGAAGTCGGTCTCCAAGCCGAAACGCAGCCTTCGAAGTCAAAAAGGAGGAAGAAGATGATGGAGACGACGGTCCTGTGGTGAAGCGGGCGCGACGAAATCCACACAGAAATAGCTTGAAGTCAGATGACGAGGATGAAACCATTCGAACGCCATCACCAAAGAAGAAGAACATCGTCAAACCCGTCAAGACGAAGAAGAGCGAAAGTCCTGTGCCAGAACGAGAGGCAACGCTCAAGGATGCGAAGGATGAGGTGAAACAGGAAGTAGCTTCAGATACCGCTTCTGAGGCTTCTGAGGATGTCGACCTTGAAGAAGAAAAGCCGAAGCTCGCCGCAAAGGCACGAGAAGAGGCCCAGACACAACTCAAATCCAAGGACAACAAACATCCCTATCCCGATTGGGAAGCGGGGAGCCCAGTCCCGTATGCGGCTCTGTGTCAAACCTTTTCCCTGATTGAGATGACGACAAAAAGATTAATCATCATGGACCATTGCTCCTTGTTCCTGAGACAAGTCATGCGACTGACTCCGAATGACTTGCTACCCACGGTCTTATTGATGATCAACAAGTTAGCGCCTGACTATGCCGGCATTGAGCTGGGCATAGGTGAATCTCTCATTATGAAGGCCATCGGAGAGACGACTGGCCGCAGCCTTCAGGTCATCAAGGCCGATCAAAAGGACATTGGGGATCTAGGTCTCGTAGCAGTCAAAAGCAGATCGACGCAGCCCACAATGTACAAGCCCAAGCCACTTACTGTGAGAGGTGTACTCCAGGGCCTGATGGGCATCGCTACCGTCACCGGCAATGGCGCTCAAGGTAGAAAAGTTGACGGCATCAAGAAACTGCTATCAGCTGCAGACGCCCACTCGACTGCAAAGGCCGACATTACCAAGGACAAGGGCGGACCCAGCGAGGCCAAGTACATTGTGCGATTCCTCGAAGGTAAGCTAAGACTAGGTCTCGCCGAGAAGACTGTTCTCGTCTCTTTAGCTCAGGCTATCGTCTGCCACGAGGCCTACCAGAAAGGCAAGGTGCCTAGCACGACCGACATAGAGAATGGCGAGTCTATCCTCAAGACTGTCTACAGGTAAGAAAGACTCGCTCGTATGCGCTCAAATATCACAATAGCCTGCCTGATCCACTGACACGATGCCCAGCGAGCTACCTAGCTATGACGCCATCATACCGGCCGTGCTCGAGCACGGTATCTCACGGCTCAGAGAGAATTGCAAGCTGCGGCCAGGAGTGCCCCTCAAGCCAATGCTGGCCAAACCCACCAAAGCCATAACGGAGGTGCTTGATCGGTTTGAAGGGCAAAAATTCACGTGCGAGTACAAATATGACGGCGAGAGAGCCCAAATCCATTATGTGGCCAAGGACGCACCACAGGAGCTCAGCAAGGCGACGTCGGGCGCTGCCAAGGCGGTCGGCGATGGCGTAGCCAGCATCTTCTCCCGCAACTCAGAAGACCTGTCCAAGAAGTATCCCGATATCCTAGCCAAACTGCACACGTGGGTCAAAGCCGACACCAAGAGCTTCGTGCTGGACTGCGAGACGGTGGCGTGGGACGTGACGGAGAAGAAAGTCCTCCCGTTCCAGCAACTCATGACGCGCAAGAAAAAGGACGTCAAGGTCGAGGACGTCAAGGTCAAAGTGTGCGTCTTCGCCTTCGATCTGCTGTACCTCAACGGAATGGCGGTTGTCGAAAAACCGCTGCGCGATCGGCGCGAGCTGCTTCATCAGTCGTTCGCTCCTGTCGAGGGCGAGTTTGCCTTTGCAACATGCACCGACGGCCAGGAGCTAGACGAGATCCAGCTCTTCCTCGACGAGAGCGTCAAGGCCTCCTGCGAGGGCCTCATGGTCAAGATGCTGGACGGAGCCGAAAGCGGCTACGAACCCAGCAAGCGCAGTCGCAACTGGCTCAAGGTAAAGACTCTCTCTCAACTCCCCTCCCTCTCCCCAACAAGCTCACTAAGCCAACTCCTCCCCAGGTCAAGAAAGACTACCTCGCCGGCGTAGGCGACTCGCTAGACCTCGTCGTACTGGGCGCCTACCACGGCAAAGGCAAACGCACGTCCGTCTACGGCGCGTTCCTCCTAGCGTGCTACAACTCGGCCAACGACACGTACGAGACGGTATGTAACATCGGCACAGGCTTCTCCGAGCAAGCACTCGAGGACCTGCACGCCCAGCTGTCCGCCACGGTCATTGAGCGGCCCAAGCCCTTCTACGCGCACTCGTCCGGCGGGCAGCACCAGCCCGATGTATGGTTCGAGCCGCGCCACGTGTGGGAGGTCAAGACGGCCGATCTGACGCTCAGCCCGCGCTACAAGGCCGGGAGCCATGAGGGCGTCGACCCCGCAGGCGACAAGGGCATCAGTCTGCGCTTCCCGCGCTTCATCAAGGTGCGCGACGACAAGAAGCCCGACGAAGCCACCACGAGTAGACAGGTAGCAGACATGTACAGGAAGCAGGAGAGCGTGGCAAAGGCCAAGGGCCCTTCGGTGGATGACGACTTTGAATATTGATACAACATGCATGCATTGCTCTCTCATATATATCTGTTCCCATTTCCCCTTTTTTCGCCGTGCAGAAAACAAAGTCCCAATGCTTCAATCAAAGAATGTTTCACCAAGTTTCTTCACAAGATGCCGCCCCCCTCTGTCGCGAGTAGTGTATCTCCTCTCAACAGACTGGATTCGTCGTTCTCGCTGGCGTGTCCCGGGCGGCGAGGCGCAGCAGCCGACGCGGTGCGTCTCGTCTCGTCGGCCCCGTCAAGCACGTACCACACGTCTTTTTTGGTCAGGATGCCCTGCAGGGCGCCCCTGTCGGTGAACAAGACGTAGCGCAAGCCCAGGCTCTGAAAGTACGACACGACAAGGTGCAGGTTCGTGCGGCACGGCAGCGTGAGTGGCGTCTGGTCCATCCACGGGCGGAGGTCGAGCGTGGTGCGCGGATCAGCCAGCGGCTGGTGAGAGAAGAAGGCCTCGGTGTCGGGCGTGAGGTGGCGGGGCGCGCAGATGTTGTAGCTGAGCTCGGCGCGCGAGATGTAGCCCAGGAGGATGGCGTCGCGGGGGTCCGAGATGACGGGGAAGCCGCGGTGCGGGTGGGCGTCGAGGATGGCCTTGAGCGAGGCGATGGTGTGGCCCGTGGCGGTGAGGACGACGAGGTCCTCGATGCGGGTCATGATGAGCGAGGCCGGCACGTCGGGGATGAGCAGGGACTCGGCCGGCGGCGTGTTGTCGAGGAAGGGGTACTCGTTGACATGGATCCACGACTCGTAGATGCCGCGGCGGGTGAATGCGTCGCCGACCCATTTGGAGATCATGACGGCCACCATGATGGGGAGCACGTAGGTGAGCGCGCCGGTGAGCTCGAACATGATGACGACGATGGAGACGGTCATGCGCGTGACGCCGGCGAGGGCGGCGGCGGCGCCGATGATGGCGTACGTGCCCGGCGTGATGCACGGCACATCCGGGCTGCAGGACGCGGCGAAGACGATGAAGCCCGGGTGGTTGTGCACCCAGATCTCCATGACGATGCCGACGGCCCTTCCGGTGAGCGCGCCGATGGCCATGGACGGCAGGATGATGCCGGCGGGGATCTGCAGCCCAAAGGTGATGGTGGCGAGGAAGAAGCCCAGCACGGCGGCGAACATGAGGAGGACAATGGTCTTGGCCGACGCCGTGCCCGTGAGGCACAGCCCGATGGGATCGTCGAGCACCCGCGAGCACTCGGAGAACAAGCTCGAGACGAGCTCCGTCGACTGCACCTTCATGTAGAAGTTGGGATAGTTGATGAGGGCCGTGAGGAGCGCGACGGCCAGAACCTGCATGACGGGGCCGGGGAGCCAAGTCTGGGCCTTTTTCCAGCGGGCCACGGCCATGTTGACACGGATGAAGAGACCGCCGTAGATGCCCTGGTGGGAAAAAAGGCGAAAAATGAAGGTTGATCAGCGTTTGTGTTGTCCGTCTTGGATTGGAGAAGGAGCAATGAATGATAGTGGCCATAAAAGGGGAGGGGACGGGAGGGGAGGGGAGGAAATGTCGACTCACACCAAATATGCCCAAGATGGCATAAGGGACAATCTCAAACCCATGCCAGTCCACGCTGTACTTGGTTTGGTAAAGGACAAGTTTGCCCGAGCGAAAGGGATCAAAGGCCTGCAAGCAGACGGCGGCCGTCATGGCACAGACGAAGCTCTGCCACATGGTCTTGTCGGGGAAGTAGTACGACAATTGCTGGGCGCCAGTTGAATTAGTCGACCGACGCAAGGGAAAAGGAAAAAAAGTCACATCGAGGCCAGACAAACCTCGAGACTGAACAGAACTCCGCCTATCGGCGAGCCAAAGGCAACAGAAATGCCCGACGCTGCGGCCGCCGAAAGAACCTCTCGTTTCCGGGCTGCTCAAGGTGATTGTCAGTCATGACTGCGGAAAGTAGGATGGTGTTGGCGTCCATCCTCACGACTTGCGTACCCTCATTGTCTCTGATGTTGGCAAACAGCTTGATGAACAGATTGGCGCAGCAGCATGCGACATGCACCAACGGGCCCTCCTTGCCGAGCCACATGCCCGAGGCGACAGCCAGAATCTGCGTGAGCCATCATCCACGGTCAGTAACAGTGCAGCAGAAGGAGAGCGAGACGCACCAAGCCCACAGACTTGATGACCAAAGTCCAAGTCCCCAAAAACTTGCGTAAAACAAAGCCGCCCAGGACCGTCTTGATCTCGGGAATGCCGCTGTGTTTGGCGTAGATGGCATACTCTTGCACGAGGATGGCAGCGGTGCATGCCAACGAGATCTATGGCTCCTTGTCAGCCAGCCAGCCCGCAAAGATGAAGAAGCTGTGGCCAAGAATAAACTCACGGAAAAGAGCAGGTAGAAGATGTACTCGATGAGCCACTTGCCACCAGCGGCATACACGCCCAGTGCCTCGCTCCAATACATCCATCCCGCACACTTGGAACCCTGATCGTAGCCGTAGCAGCAGAAGCTCTTGTTGAGGTAGAAGCGACCGCCCTCGGGGCCGCTTGAACAGAAGCCAAGCTTCAGGTCTCCAAGCCAGTCACTGGTGACGTCTATTGCGGCAGCGACCACACCGACCAGTAGTCCAGTCAGCACGAGAATGACCCAGACCTGGCTGGCGTCTGCAAAGCGGTGCAGATATCCCAGCAGCCCGCTCGCGCTCGAGGCGAGGACGCGCAGGCGCTGCCGCTCCTTGGTGTACTCGAAGATCCAGTCAATGGCCGTCATGTCCTCGTACCCGACCCTGCGACCGGGCCCCTCCACGTACCAGTCCTGCGTTGACGCTTCCTTGGCGCCTAGATGCGTTTGGAAGGGCGAGGGCGAGTCCATCATGGTCGCGGATCTGTTCCTCCGGTCGGGCTGCTGTCGTGAAGGGGACGAAGAGGACGATCCCGTCAAGGCGGACAAGAACCGCGAGGGTCCGGATGATGATGCGGCCGCAGTGTTCCTGCGCTTGAACGATACGTCTTCGCTCAGAGGGTCATCGTCGAGGACGTGGCCTTGACCGGCGGCCAGGTCGTTGTCGTCATCGTCTTCGCCGAGGAAGTCAATCTCGTCGCCGTCGTCGTCGTCAGGGGTCGGGGGCGTTTGCGCAGCGGCAGCCGGCGATTGCGATGACGACGAGGCTGAGACGAATGGATCAGACGGGGGCGCTGCGGGCATGATGCGAACCGTACCATCTCTTCCCGAGAGGTTCGCAAGTTGACGCCGGCTCCATGACCAAGAAACAAGACGGTCTGGTCGTCTATCTGCATCCATCCAGTGGACCCGCTCACCACGTTGTGCCTGGAGGCGGGCGCTAGCCCAGCCCCGTCCAAGCCTGGCTGGCGTTACAGCAAAGTGCTGCTGGTCTGGCCGACTGCCACAATCTGAGACCCACACTGTACTCCGACTCACGAGACCACTTTTCTGGCAAGGCAGACGAAGACGGAACAATTGATTGATTTTGCTATCAAATAAGAGGGACAGAAGAGTACAGACGGCGGGATAGAGAAGAGTAATTCAACGGCCTTATCAGAAGGGGGATCAACTTTGCCGTCGTTGAATGAAGACAACGAAATAGACAACATCGAGTACCTACATGGCAGGCGGTTGTGCCAAGTTTTGAAAACCCCGAATGAGGCCGACCCTGACCAAACAACGACCTGTTGTCGTTTCAATAAAAGCTAGAATGAAACCAAAGCTACCTACCGCGCGAGACCTCGTCGGCCATAAGGAGGGTGAAAGGGGGAAGAGGATCTTTTCACGTCACCGGCATGTGAGGAAGTCTAGATAAAACAAGCTACCATGTCTGATCAATCAATTGTGGTTGCAAGCCTCGGATTGTTGCGCTCAATCTTATATCCGAGCAACCAAGTGCGCTGGGCAAGGCTCGTAGCGCTCTACCTCTAGGATCCGTCTGATGCCGAGCCAAGTCGAGTCGAGTGAATCGGTCAACGCCTGACCAAGCGGTCGATGAGAAAACTTCCGTTGTGAAGATGTGAAAAATATAATTATTTCGCCCGGAGTTGACAGATACTTGACACATCTTCTTCCTGGTCTTCCTGATTCTCACGCTATTTTTATAAACCGCCAACGTTTGCTTTCACCTATGCACCACACTCTACGCGGCATGCTTTGGCACAATTCAAATTTGAAAGCTTGACAGAGATAGCGAGCAGTTTCTGACACCACCTGCACAAATTGCTAAGAAATAAACAGTTAAACAGTCCGACACATTGGATGACACTTAGCCCTTGAAAGATGACAGCCACTCAACCCGAACCTCTTGAGTCTTTGCTCTATTTTCTTGAAATGGTCCGCGACAGATAGGCCGATTGTGCCTGATCCATGGCAGAGACTGGTAATTGGCCAGAAAAGTTGAGACTCGACCTTTCCCCCCCAACAGAACAATACGTCGCTCCAAGAACGGCCCTGCGAACCAAGACCATTGATCAGGCTATGCAAAACCTCAGAAACATATACCGTCCCCTTCACAATGCTGACTTCAGGACAGCCGCTAACTTCCTCGCCATTGTTTTTGGTTAGGGTTTTCCGTGGTGCGTTTCGCCGGTCTCTCCCAGTTATAAAATGATTCGCCCATTTTGACCAAATCCTGTCGACCCAGACATCTAATCGGCTGGATGCATTTCTCCCGGCCCTGACCGTTTGGGAGATGTTTCAGCCACGGGCCTTGTGGAGGATCAGGCATCCAAGGCCATCGCACCCATGAATCTTGGACCGTGAACTCCCTGCCTTTCCTTTTGGAAATCCAAGCATCTAGTACAAAGCGAAAATCTTGAACAGGGTGATCTAGCTTCACTTTCGGGTGTTTGGTCCATTCTGCGGCTAGCAATGAATCATGGTCTTGTTTCTCGTGGGGGACATCGCGAAAATGTTCATCCAGAGTGATGATCTCATACAAGGTGAAGACAACACCCTTGATGTCATCCCGCTCTGGTATATAATGCTTGTCAATCATAATAGCCAAGTCGAAGTCAAATATTCGAAGATTATCCTGTTCGTCAATAAGAAGATTCCGTGGGGCTATGTCCTGATGCATGATACCATATTGGTAGTTGAGGTCCTCGACGACGGACAACAGCTGATGAAACCACTCAAGTCGGAACGTTCTCGTTGTAGCATCTTTGTCTTTCAATGAGCCGCCAGAAAAATACAACGAGGTAAAGCCAACGATGCCTCCACGAACGTGATCAAGCACGACACGGTCGAATGGGACTATGTGTGGGTGATCGCGAGGCAAGCGACTCCAGCTGTTCATTTCGTACCAGTTTCGCCACATGGCATGCGCTATAACCCAATACTTGAAGACGGCGGTCGTTGTTTTGGTAAAGTCTTGATCACCGACACACGGGGTAGCTTCGTACGAGACCAAGTCAACTTTGGGGGCCAGTCTGTCCAACTCGGTCAACTTTGCTAGGTGGATAAGCTTGATGGGGGATGAGAGCTTGAGCGCAGTCAGAGGGTAGTTGTTGGGAATCCGGGTGCAGTCGTCGTCGACATCGGTGGACTTGATGATGGGGCCATCAGGCTCCGAGAAGCGAATCCCGTAGACGCCATGTCCAAGTTGGTCGATGTGTTTCTGGAGCTGCGCCATACACAGACCATCGGTGGCGTCTATCTCTTCTTCATCTTCGAGAGGGACGGGCGGATCGTAAGTGACAGAGAAGAAGCGCCTCTGATCGTAGTCCACGAAATGCCAGGTGTAGGGTCCGCCGTTCAACAAATTGCCCGACACCCACGCGAGCCGATTCTCAGGATCGATCATGTTGCAACCTGGACAGATTGGAACGATGATGAGAGAGGAAGCAAATGGTCGGGGCCCTCGACCTTGGGGAGCAGGAGTGTTCGCAAAAGCGGATCCCGGCACGTCCTTTCCGTACTACCAGACGCTTGGACCAGCTTACCCCAACACTTTCCTCGTTGGCATAACTGAACAGCAAGACAGACCTTTCCAAGGCCTGAGCTTGGAAATCCTAGTTGCATGGTAAGTGCTAGATTACGCCATATTAGTTGAAAGGATGATGTTCAAGTCTGCCTCTCTCGAACCTAGGTCTGATTATAATCCACGCAAGCCTACACACCCTCTGCAGATCCCCAGCCCCTCTCTACTCCCTCTCTTTTGGTCTCTATTTCCTTCTCTTCTTATTGATTTCCTCTTTTGCTCCTTGCTTTTCTTCAGAGTAGTAGCTTCAGTTTATATGCACTTATACATATATTACCTTTCTAAATGCTTTCTTGAGTAAATCTTTGTTCACTCCTCTTTTCCCTCCTTAGATTACCACTTCTTTATAATGTAGATAAGCGTCTTAATTAAGTTTAGTCACTTAGCGCTATACATAAGGTAATGGTATCTTACAAAGTAGCCTTACTGCCACTCCGTATAAGTGTCTTAGTAAGTGAGTACTAGCTTAAGAAAGAAAGAGAAAAGGGAAAGCTTCGTGCGTCAGGTTTACACAGAACACGCGACCTAGCCCTGACTCGGCCCCGAGTCGTGCTAGATTAAGGCCCGAGCTTCCAGCTCGAGCCTCTCACACAGTAGTACGTTTGTGAACAACCTATATAAGCTACACTAGTCTGCGAAAGAAACGTTTGGGCTTCAATCGCCTGCCCTATTCGACGTATTCCTCTCACTGGGTTTGAGCAGGCTCTAAGTAGCACTACTATAGTGGTAGTGCTTCTAGGAAGTCGTTAATTTTAAGCAAAGAATATTATATAATTGACAGGTAGGCACACAGGGCAATCAATTGCAGACTCACATCGACATTGAGGGCACAATGAATTTATTTCGACCGCACGAACCAAGTTTCTTGGCGCGGGAGTCTTGCAAAAGACGGTGTTGCCTGATTTGCCTGTAGTGCGGCCACAACGAAGCTGGTGTACGGTAAACTGGTGACCGCAGATAGCAGAATAGTAGATGTAATGTCCGCAAGGACAGAAATTTGGGTTTTCGGGGTGATAGACTAATCTCTGACGAACGTCAGTGACGATGTCGCCAGATCCTATGCTAGGAGGATCAGTGTTGGCCATGATGTTAGAACAATGCAGTTTGAGAAAAGGATTCATGACGAGAACCTGGAATCACGAACCATCGTTGCACTTTATATATACACAAGCGGCATGTTGAACTGAACACACATCCAGCAGCGACTGCGGGGGATTTATCTAGGGGAGGCTTGCACATCATTTTGCGTCAGCTGCACTTGGCTCGGCCACGGCCCTGGTCGTATCATGCTGTCATACACCCTAGAAGCTCTGTCCTGAACACTTACTAACAGATGTCTGAGGAAAGCTATTGGAGTCCTTGAGATCCGGCATTGTACCAATGAGCCGACAGCTGTCTTCTGGTTTGAATGACATATGCGTAGCTGAATGCTTACTAAAGACACATGCGACCATACACGTTTACAAGACTAACATACACTCACAGGAGATATATGAATTCGTGGACGACACGACTTCATAGGGGATACATAAATTTATTATGTTGATACGAACAATGAATGTGTTCAGTCCGACGTTTCGAACAAGGAAGTCTCCGTCTGCATTTCGAATAGCACACAGCCAGAATATGGCCCGTGCTCGAGAAGCCAGCTCAGCAATGGTAACCCCTCACCAACCCCCCCAGATGGATGGGACTGCATTGGTGTTCACGCTGGGAGTCGCGCCCAGAGTCGGAGTTCGAGCGGTCAAATTCCGTTAAGACTGCGGAGAAGGCAAGCGAAATCAAGGAAGTAATCTGGCACAGGCCTCCATGTGAAATGCACGATGATAAGCGAACAACGGCTCATGACGTCGTACGTCCAGCACCCTGCGCGTGACGCTGGATACAAACGAGGGTTCATTCGATGGATGCGCTACCGCGGGTGGGAGCATCGTGACACGTGCACGTGACGCGACCCTCGCTGGATCCGTTCAACGAGGCTCCTCCAGCATCAACAACGTCCCAATCGACCTCGAAAATTTGTGTAGCCAGGGTATGGCCATCTCGCAAGCAGGAATAGGTATACTTGCAAGGATATGCATCAGCCGACGGCCCAGAGCAGCCAAGCAACGGAGCAGACAGGCCCAACTCCTACAGATGCTAGCATAAGCCGCATCAAAGAATTGCTCGATTCGAAAGATGACACTCCGCGCTTCGTTGGCCTTGCCCTTCTCAAATCCGTGCTTGACAACTCGCCAGAGCTTCGTCAAGATGAACCAGTGATACGAAGCCTCTGGGCCAGTGTCTCGCCCAAATTCCTCGACCGGCTCATCAAAACGGGCTGTCAAACCTCTGGCGAAAATGTGAAAGAAATGCTGGATCTCGCCGTTTCCGTCATGCACCTCTTTGCGGCACTTCTCCCAGAGGCCGATAAGTCTGAAGCCAAGTTTACAGAAAGAATACCAGGGCTCATCAGTGCTGCTCTGTACACGTATGTCTGGTGTCCCCCCCCCCTTTCCCCCTTTGGCAAAGTTATCATCGTTGACTCAACTAATCCGCCCAAGTTCTGATGAGACGACCACCATGCTTCTGCAGTTGCTCCACGCACTCGTCAGTAATCCTGAGGGAGCTGTCGCATTTCTGCACGTTGAAGACGTCAGTACTCTGGCCGAGATTGCTCCCAATCACGCCCTCGTGCTGGACATCTTCCTTTTCGCTTGGATGAACGGCATGACGGCTACTGTCGATAAACAGACAGTGATCAATCAAGTCGCAAATGCCACGCAGCTCCTGGTGTCTGCATTCATTGGCACGGATGCGTCTACCTTGCTTGACTTTCTGGGGAGGTTTCTCCAATCAGCCGACTCATCTGTGAGTGAAGCGCCTTCCAACTTCCTTCATCCATGCGGGAAGAGGTATTGACCAAACCCTCAGATCTTGCCCCTTGAGCCCAAATGGTTGAAGTCTGTAGCCGGTTTCATTCACCAACTCGCCACAGGTAGGCCCAATGCTGCCGCGAGATCTGCCTACACAAACGCTACAGCGGCACTTTTGCAGGCGTATCCATCGCGTGCTCCCAAGTTTCTGTTCGTCGACAAGGCGGGAGAGGACAAGTCATTTGCCTATCTGCTCATCAACCTCATGCTGATCGACATTCGTTCCTCGGCCCCCGTCTTCCTCCAAGAGCTCAACGAAGCCAACTATTCTCAAACCGCTCGTCGGCTTGCTTCGGCTTTTGACGTGGTCGCCTTCTTCATCGGCTACCTCGTGCGGTGTCTCGAGGACGAGTCCATAGAGACCTTCCCCATGTCTCCCGATAGCCTCCTCAAACTGCGAAAGGGGATTTCAGAAACCATGTCCACCACCATTGAGCTTCTGCGGGACAGGTGGGATGCTACCTTCGCTGGAGCTATGGGTCTGCATCCAGACGCCCGCGCAGCGAACACGGAGACGGTGTCAGGCTCACACAAGACGCTGGCTTGGGATGCCATGGCCAACTCAGCCGACAAGGACCCGTTCACTCTGTCAGCGATTCGAGCACTCGCACTGTGGCTCAGAGAAGACGACAACGAAACACTGCGAAAAGAGGCCACTGGCTTGACAGACATGTTCCTGGAGCTTTACCGAAATAACCCGTCCGACGGCCTTGACTTCCGCTCCTCGGTCCTCGTCGCTCTAGAAGCGCTGATCACCACGTCGCAAGGTCGTGAGCTTTTCCTCAGCAACGGCGGTTGGGCTATCCTGACCAGAGACCTCGCCAGCCTGTTACAGCAAGAGCGGCCTCCGGGGCGTCAGACCGACACTGACGCAGCGCGGGGCGTCGAGATTGTCCGTGTTCTACTGTCCGTCGCGGAGGGTGAAGGCTCAGGCACGCCGGAGGAGTGGATGGACCTGATCACGTCGGTCGCTGCGTGGGACTTTCGCGACGGTCACACTTCAGAGCTTGTCAACGAGTTCCAAGTCGCTGTGCTACAGTTGAGTTGTACGCTTCTAGAGGGGGCAGGCCGCGGCATGAGAAACAGATACAGGGAGTCTGTCAGCGCGATTCGAGGCATTGCTTCTCGATTGTGTGATGCCCAGACTACTGGGGGGGAGCTGCTAAGGGAGGCCATGGACGATGTGACCGACACGTTGAATAGCTTGGACATGGGGTCGTAGATGCCGCGAGGAGAGCTTCTTCCAATACAAGATAAACCTGGGTAAAGCAGCCCCTGAAGATGGGGTCGAGCGACCATGGACAATTGGCTCACACACCATTCATACCGTCGCGAATCTCGTAACGGCAGGATCCATGACTGCCCGATACAAACAATCCAACACAAGCCCGCTGCTTTTCATTCCCATCCCATCCCAGTAAGACGAACCAGACCATCCGCGACCCCCAAACCAGTGAATGCACCCCCTCCCCCCCCCCCGTCAAACAAGGACATCACACGCCGCCCTTCGCCGCCCGCTTCCTCGCCCTCCTCACCTCAATCTCTAGAGCACGCATCTCGGCATCCACACTCCCCAGCCTCGCAACCTCATCCACCACTCTCACGGCATGATCCCGCGCACTCGCCAGCGCCGGCGGCGTCAACACCCCAAACCACCGCAACGCGTCCCCCCGTCCAGTCGACCACGTCGTCCACGACTCGACCTGCACGCCTCGCGAAGCCTGCGCGCGCGAGTCGTACTGGTCCGGCCCGAAGCGCATGCCGCGGTCGTGGTGGAAGTTGGCCCGCGCGAGGTCCCGGAACATGAGCGCCTGCAGGTCCGATAAGGTGCGGCGCGACGTCGTGTATTGGTCCACGAGGTGGAGGTACTTCTCGAGGAGGGCGTCTGTGGCCGTGGGGGAGGCCATTGGGGGTCGCAACGAATGTGTTTGTGAAAGGATTGTGAGCTGCGTGAGCACGTGGTATGTGAGTGAAGTACTCCATCGATGCGGGGGGTGGATCCTGCAGGCTGCTGTCACGTCACGTCAAACAAAGACTAGTCTTGTGATGGTGACTTTATTGCGCCATGACTACCCTATCTTGCCGCGACACTGTCCCTACAGACTCCGTCGAGAGTCGAGTCTTGTTTAATCTAAAAGTACTTGATGCTTCGCTGTCCATCTCAAAACTTCGCTTTGTCGACGTCTTCGCCGCATAGAATGAGGGGAGAACAAATGACGGATAAATGGAAAGCAAAAGAAAAAAAAAATGGGAGGAAAAGGAAAAGAGGGACCAACATCATGGGAATCGTATCCTTTTCTGTCTTAGACCATAGACGCAGGATTTTGTTGCTGCACCACCATCACCACCACCGGCGGCTCCTTCTCCTCCATCTTCATCTGCCCATTGCGTCGTTTCCATAGCGGCGCGCCCCCGACGAACGAGGCGCACGAGACTGACGTGCCGATGGACACGATGGCGAGGCACACGCCCACCGCTGCCCATCCAGAACTTTGCCTCAGGAACCCGCCCAGCAAAGGACCGGCCATGGCGCCCACGGAAAAGGCCATGTTGTACAGCGCGTAGGCCAGGGCGATGGGCTTGGCCCGTCGTCCCGGGAACTTCTCCTCCACGGCGTACGTGATCTCGGCTGTCAACGGACCAAAGGTGAAGGCCTCTCCGATGCCCACGCCCGTGAGCAGCCCGCACAGCATGATCTTGTGCTGCAGCGTGTTCTCCGACACGAAGCGCAGGCACACCAGGAATGGCGCGTACCACACGAATCCAAACGCCGACAGCCATCGGGGTCCGTACCGGTCACACAGCCACCCTACCGCCGGGCTGAGAATGGTGGGACACACCAGCGGCAGGAAGATGAGGCCCGTCCCGATCGTGTCCCAGCCAAACAGCTCCTCGACGAACAGAGGCAGGGTGCCGTCAAATGAGGACAGGATGACGGCCTCGGCAATGGTTCCCCACAGAGCGGCCAGCAGGCGCGGACAGCGGAAGAGGCTCAGGATCTCCCGACTCGAGAGGTGCTGAGGCTGGGGCTGCACCACTTTCTCACAGTGCGCAATGCTGAAGCTTCCGTTCCTGTCCAAGCTCTTGACATCGCGCAAGGTGGCTTCGTCGGAGCTGTTCGTTTCCGTCTTTCCGCTGTACGTTGTCGTTCCCGTTGCTTGGGTCATCTGTGACCCGACCGTGTCTGTTCGCTGGAGCCATTTCGCCGCCTCCTTCTTCTCGACGATCAGCAGACGTAGAATGATGTCGCCCGCGATCATGGCGAAGCACATTGCCCACACCGAGTAGTAGCCGCCTTGGGCATAGACGACACCACCGAGCAGCGGCGAGGTCAGCGTGCCCATGCTGAGAGCGACTCCGATCCAGCCCATCGCTTGGCCGATTCGGTCCGATGAGACCGTGTCCACGACGAGGGCGAGCCCGACTGACCAGGTGAGAGAACTAGTCATGCCCTGGAATATCCGGCCGAGGATCAGCATCGCCGCGTTCTGCATGAAGCACAGCAGGACCGTGGCACACCCGAGGAGGACTAGTCCGGCCAGCATAGGACTGCGTCGATTGTTCGTTCTGTCGGCCAGGATGCCCCATACGGCTAGATATATCGCCATGTCATGTCAGGACAAGTTCTCCCAGGAGTATTGCTTCAGGGTGGGCTTCCGTCGAGATGGAACTACTTACGAGCTGAAATGAGGATCGCTGCGGCAAACGCCGCCAGAGACACCGACGTCCACATTTGAACTGGCCAGGCTTTGTCAGTTGCCTTTGACATTGGAGTGGGGGTTTTGGAGATGTTCAAAAAGATGATTCTCACCTTTATCCTCCGAGACGCCAGCCCGTTCCCTCAGAGCATTGGGCAAGATGGGGACAATGACCGCATAAGGGAAGACATCCTGAGAAGATGTTTATCAATACCACAACATCACGGAGGTTTGATATGCCGGAGAGAGGCAAAGGTGCGGGTCATACCGTAAATACAGCAGTTGCCACCATAAACATGACCAGTTTCGTGGACGAGCGGAACTCTAAACACAATGGGCGTTTGCCCTCTCTTTTTAACGTTGCCCACAGCGCCATGATGACTATAGCTGCAGTGGATTTCTGCTTTGAGGGGGATTCAGAAGCGAATTGCTTATTTTTCCCTTTCGCTTTCTGGGCGAAGGGAATATTGGCGACGACGACGGATTAATGTTGGCACCACGATTTCTCATTCTTAACGAGCTTCTTTGATCAACGAAACAGTAATGTGTTCGTGGACAGCCCATGGCCTGGGCTGGGGCGAAAAGGGGAGACGAGTTCAACGAGCAAGACCAGTATGTGTGGACCAAGGTGAAAGAAGTTTGACAATGTGTGGACGGCCGGTCGGGCATGAGCGAATTATTATGTAGCTTCCAAAGTCTGTAAAGGCGGAGCTGTGCATTGTTCTATACGGCCGGATATAGGCTTCGGCATAAAAGCAAACCCCAACCTACTACGCCTCGACGGCCGCGGGTTCCGAAACAGGTTCGTCAAGCCATGCGGAGTATGTGACGGGTAAAGCTGTGACCTTGGCAGTGAGGGTTTGGCATGGAGACACTTACATCTCTCACGACGTGGGCCACGCTGCCTGGTCCACGTCCTACCCCCAAGTATTTTTTTTTCATGCTTGATTTTCATTTGCACAGTACGAGCGAGCATGATCAAGACCTTTTGGCAATTCGTAATGCGTACTTCACTCGTGTGCACAAACCAGACACGGTGCCGCGCAGACTCCGGCGCCAGTGACGATAGAGTTCGCGCCGGGGCAACAATACGTGCAGCCACCACAAGGCGAGGCGAACGACGCTTTGTCGACGAAACCGTGCTAGTCAGGTCGCTTTGGTTCGCTTGATTCCCGTGCACTCGTCAAGTGGCATTTCTGCGGAGCTTCAAATCGTGTTTTGAATGTCGTGTCTTGCCTGTGCGGAAACGATCCAAACCGGAGCCATGTAACTCTGCTGAAGTTTGGAGTCGCAACGGCAGTCGTGAGAGCAGCCTCCCCTCAACACGGCCATTGCCGCGGCGGCGCTCCGCAGACGTTCTGGGCATCCCATCGAGTTTTCTGGGCATCCAAAGCCATCTTTCGAAGCCTGCCTCTGCTGCGTTTCCGCTCGTGCGCGTTGCATCGTCACGGGCTGACGTCGTCCAGCTGGCCATTCATGGGCCGCCAGCTGGCCGCTGCCATTGGTCGAGGAAGGAAGCACAGCGCCAAGGCCATCCGTCATCCGACTCGGTCTTGTTCAGGTCCAGTACCCAAGTGCTCCGTTCAACCCTATTACTTAATGATTCGAGCAGGGTGTTTTATTCGCCTTTTTAATTGATTTTATTTGATTTCATTTCATCGCACTTGCCCTTCCCCGCTCCCTCAATGCTGGACAGCCGGCACGTCCAACTTCTCAGGCTGTCTCGGCATCCCACGCAAAGACTTCCCTCGGCACGCACTGCAAACCTCTCAGGCTTCGTCTCAACCACGTTGACTCGCGCGTCTCGAACGCTGCACCCAAAACCTGTCACCTCATTGGCCTGGACCGTGCCATTGTCCGAATTAGCCAGCCGGCTTGGCGCTGGTCCAGCCACTTCGGACACGATTGAACCATGAAACCCTCTCGGTTGTGCCAAGCCGCAGACTAGCCTGCCGGGGGCAACGCGCTTGTCGGCCAACTTCCGTGGGGGCCATTTCCATACTCGGCCGGCGCAAGGCGAGGCCGAAACCATTCCTCTAACCACGCTTCACCTCAAGAGGATGCTAAGAATCAAGCTTGGCCTCGTGCTTGATTGCCAGTGGACATGACGTGCTGTCCCAAGTTGGGGGCCATGAGTCGTTTCGTTTGATTCGCATCACGACTGCACCACTGCCAGAGTGCCATTTCCAATCGAGCTTGCCTGACTTCTTCGACTTCTGTTAGTCAACGTGGTGACATTGGTGGTCCATGTCGTTTCAACAGGTCTCGTGACAGCCTTGCGACAATGAGCCATGCGCGATCCCGATCTCCAAGGCTTGGCTCGTTGGAATCCCGATTATCGCCTTCCTCATCCTTAGTAGACAGGGCTTGTGGCCTGCTAGTCTGGCCTGCAGCACCAATTGTCGAGGGTTTTGCCCGCTCGACGTCACTGCGAAGTCGACTTCGCTGCCTATCTACGTAGATTTGCGCCCGTGTTGAGAATACGATGTACGCGGCTCGCTTTTGACAATCATATCTTCACGAGCGTGTCGGCGTAGAGTCGCTTCTCAACGCCGCCACCTCGATCCCTGCTGATTGGATGGAAGAGATAGCTGGTTGATTATGCTTACCGACGGTTTCCCAAAGTCCACGCAGGATGACACGAGCTGCCAGAATCTTGACGGTGTGTTCGAGGAGGACGATTCCTGCATAGAGGATTTTTGGCTAAGCAGCGAACAGCTACAGGAAATAATGGTCACTCAACATGCTTCTCCCGATGAGCGCCTGAACTAAATGTCATGACGTAGGATAATAATCCTGTGTCAACATGATACCGATGCTCACCGGCAAATGCTCTTCCTGCTTGGATGGGCGAATGCCGTGTCACCGGTTCGCGCAAAGGAGGTGGTTCGGCAGAGCTCTTCAAGGGCGACGGCCATCATATACCAGGTATACGACGTGACAGGCAGAGCACGGGAAGCGCACAACTGTCCCTGTAGTGTGTTTCTGTCCTAATAATAAATGCAACATCTTTTTTGCGACCGATTATGATAGAGAACCATAAGAATTGTCTTGACAGTGGCTCAAGGTATTACTTTCCTAGCGTTGAAGTGCCTGCGAAACACCGTGAACATCGGCATTATCTCGTTCTCCTCGTTTGTGTGTTGTTTGTGTTGAAATGTTCTCCTGGGATCGTTGTTTTAGCGCGAAAATATAGCCTCGAAAGTGTGGATCGTTCCTTAGAAAGTAGGTAGGGAATCATGTTCACATACATATATTCCTTATATTTAGTCGAAATATATTGGTATTTCAATGGTAGGCACTGCGGGCTGAGACATTAATCAACTATCCCATTCTCTTTAACAAGAAGAGCAAGGCAGAATGAAGAGGTTGACCGTGCTCGGCTGTAGCTAGGGTTGTGGCTGGCTCAAGAAGGTACGCCGCCTCTGTCATCTACACTAGGTTGTTGGGCTCGACCTCAAAGTTACTTTGGCAAGTTCGAGGCTGCGCGCCGTGGCGCCAAGTTCGACACCAGCTCGCAGCAGCAGCAGCGCTGCCACATGGCCAGACTTTGACGCGGCTTAGTGTTCGATCGAAGTACGTTACACTGGCACCACAAGATGGCCCGATTGGTATAAAGACAGAAATCTGATGCCGTGTCAGTGTTCATGGAGCAGAGGACTGCCCACACCCGAGAGAGACAGAAAGTCGAAGTGCTTCCATCGGCTAATGTCAAGGTGGCAGTATGATGCTCGTCATTTCAAGCGCTGGTACCTCAGCACCGCCAAGAGGATGCAAAATCTCGATTCCACACCTTGGTGCTACGTCATGCAGCCCTACCGCAGAATCGCACTCCCCTCTACTCCGTGAGGGTTATTCATGGCATGCGTTGCCGTGTATGCACCTGCTGTGGCATCCCTTGGGTTGATCCTATGACGCGTCAGGAGGGGTCCGAAACAACTGGCGGTCAAGCTCATAGGACAGGATGCGTCGGAGATGACAGACCACATCGAGGTCCTGTCCGCGCCAGAACAGACTTTCTTTTCTTTTCCACGCAGGGAAACCTGACGCGACCCTTTAAACGAGTGCAATGAGCCCGACCTGTCCTACCAAATGTAAGACCGCTCTGATACGTCGATAGGATATGAGACGGCGGAGGGACACGGAGATGATAAGCAAAAAAAAGGGTCTTCTTATCTCGAAGCTACACAAAATTTGCGGTGGGATGCTATTATGCCAAGTGGCGATCCCAACCCGCCATGATAGGGCATTATTGGGAATGGTCATATATGTACATATGTACATACATACATGTGTATGTTGGCTGAGATATCTGGTTGGAACGCTGGCAAAGCGTTCGCCTTGCCGCATCAAAATTTGCGTGGGCGTTTGGAGAAGTCTACCCTACCCTGATGTCGGCCTGTGCATACGAATGGGTAGACGAGCAGCGCTTGGTCAGGTCGTAGCTTTTTATTGCCAGCGAGGCGACGTCCACGCACTCTAGCAGGGTTCGACAGGCGGTGACGAGGATCGAGGGGAAGCGCCGGGGTCGCGAGCCCAAGAAAAGAGAAGATTATGATGCCGTCATTAGAACATTCAATAGCCAGGACCATACATTTGTACATGCTCGATGATGAAAATCGACATCCAACGCGCAGGCGACAACAATGATCCATCGACGGTGCGTCTAGTTCAACGTGACGAAAGGTTCGCTCACGTTCGGATTGGCATCGGAGGCCCCTTCGCACCCCTGCTTTCTCGGGTTGCGGTGTGACAAGTCGCGGAGCATTGTCGTCTTTTGCCTTGTCTCTGGCACGCGACGACACGGCGTCTTCCTTCTCCGGAGTCGTGAGATGCCGGCAACAACAGCCCGTCCGGCATGACACGGGAGGGTCGACTCTGAGGATTGTTATATCTTGTTTTTTTTCCGGTATGTCTATCGCGTGTGGGACGATGACGATGTTGACGGCGAAAGTTGGTCCCTTAGCTGGGCTGATTTACCAAGCTGGAGAAAAAAAGCGTGCGGGCTTGGGCGGAACTACGCGCTAGCTTGGTTTCAATCCCGGCTGCACGCTTCCTTCCAGCTCAACTCGAAAGGGCGGGCGGATATGAGAGTGACCAATTGTGACTAACGGCGTCGAGGTCAGGCCATCATCATCTGTTTGGCAGTGGTACTATCCGTGTCAACTTCAGGCGTGGTGGGAGAGGAAGCTGTGACTTTTTCTTTTGCCCTCTTTTTTTTTTCTTTTTTTTCCCGGGCCCTTCGAGCAACGAGTCTGGGAGGAGGGGGGCAGCATCATCCCCTTCCTCTGCTCTTTGCTTTTGGGCTGGACCTGCTGCTCGCTGCGGTGCACGCTGGCTGACCTGACGGCAGCAATTGTGTTGCATTGCGTCTGTATGAAGCTGCAGGTTATGCGAGTGCGCGATGCGCCCGAACGGCGACGGATAGCTCGATGCCGAGCCTGCCTGCGCATGCTTACATGATGAGGTCAATATGTCAGCTCCCGAGGGTTTTTGTTTGGGGTTGGGCCTCGGCCGCACTGGAGCTGCCAATCTCAGTGCTCGGTGATTGGGCGGGCACGTTGGACCAGCTCCTAGACTGAAACCTCTGCTCTTCCAGTTTCCCTGGCTTGAGGCACCCCCTCCCCTGTCACTGCATTTTTACTTGCGCCAGTGCATACGCGCGCGCCCCCACATGAACGTGGACAGACCAGACCAGACCAGACGAGCGTCCTTCACCTCCATCCTACGTCAACCCTCCTCGTTGTGTCGTGCTTCAATCACTTCCATCCCCAGAACATCGTCAGTCCGATCGACAGAACCATCCTGTTGTCGCCCTCGATTGACGGGCCCATTCGCCCTCCGCATCCGTCTCGCCGCGGAGCGCCCCCCTTCGGCCCCGATTCTTGCGCGTCGACTCTCCTCTGCGACCTCTGCTCTGTTGCTCTCTCCGTCCGTCCCGCACAAACCCCCGTCTCGACCGAGCTGCACGCAAGGCCAAAGCCGAAGAACAAAAGCCGTAGAAATGGCTGTCGTCGCGACCATCAAGTACGTTTTACTCAATTTACATGCCCCGTCGTCGAAGCTCGGCTGGTGCAACTTCTCGGCCCTTCCCGCCTCTTTGTCCTGTTGCCGCCCAAAACAAAAACAAGGGGAAGGGCCAGCAGCCGATGAGTCAGGCTACTGCAGAAGGCGCTCATCTAAACCGCCAGCTTGCACAAGAAAGCAGCCAAAGTTTCTCCTCTCTATTATTGCCCATCTCTCGTCCGTCGTCAAGGGAAAAAAAACCTCTACTGACATTTCCTCTTTTCCCCCTTAGATGCGTCGTTGTCGGTGATGGTGCGGTCGGCAAGACCTGTCTGCTTATCAGCTACACCACGAATAAGTTTCCCTCCGAATACGTCCCAACCGTCTTTGACAACTATGCTGTCACGGTGATGTATGTGCGCACGGCGAGTGGCTCGTTCCCCCCCATACCGGCGCGGACCTTGTCGAGCCATAGCCTTCTCCCGACCGCCGCATCAAGTTATCTAATCATCTGACAGGATCGGCGATGAGCCATACACTCTCGGTCTATTTGATACCGCTGGTCAAGAAGATTACGATAGACTCCGACCCCTCTCATATCCACAAACCGATGTCTTCCTTGTTTGTTTCAGCGTCACGTCCCCAGCCTCGTTCGAAAACGTCCGCGAAAAGTGGTTTCCCGAAGTACACCATCACTGTCCTGGAGTCCCTTGCCTGATCGTCGGCACCCAGGTCGACTTGAGAGAAGACTCGAGCGTGAAAGAGAAGCTGGCCAAGCAAAAAATGGCACCCGTCAAGAAGGAGGATGGTGAGCGAATGGCGAGGGAGCTCGGCGCCGTTAAGTACGTTGAATGCAGTGCGCTCACGCAGTTCAGACTGAAGGATGTCTTTGACGAGGTGAGCAATGAACGACTCATCATCAGGACATTTTTCGCGCGTCCTGATCGTTTTGAATATAGGCCATTGTCGCTGCTCTGGAACCTCCGGTGCCGAAGAAGAAATCTCACAAATGTCTTGTGCTTTAAGCGCGGCCAGGTATATCAAGTCACCGCCAGAAGCATGTTTCACAAGGGGATACGGAAAAGGCCAATCGATAGGGAGAGCAGATGTGGTTCGGAGCACGGCAGAGCAAATCGGACCCGGGTGCCATGGATCAGGCGCCCCGGCTAATAACATCTTCCGGCATCATGTTTCATGGCCAGAAGGAGACGGAATGCTATTGTCACGATGGCACTCAAACACACGAGGACTGAGCAAGAGGAGCAGGGGCAGCCAGAGCGTCCATCCAGGTAGACAAGCCCGAAACATTCGGAGACGATGTTCATGATGACTTAACTGGGACTCTGACAGCGCTGTCTCTGCTGGATAGGTTTTTTTTTTTTTTTTTTTTTCATTTATTCTCTATTTTTCCTACTTTGCTTTTGCTATTTCTTGGTTAAGAAAGCGTCGGCCAAAGCTGAGCTCGCGGGCTGATACCAGGCCTCCAGGGCAGCGGAAGGGCCTCTCTGTGTTTGAATTGACGATCAGATGGCTGCACAGTCGCGAGGCATTTGGTCATTGCGGGACAGGGTGTGAAGCAGTGAAGTTGCGTGTCACGTTTGCCAGCGTGTTTTACCTGGAAGATGTTTGAGCTGATCCCTTGACTCGCCATCTTTTGTGTGAAGTCTCTGCCTCATGGCAATCCCCGTTTACATCCATCTCCCTCATCCCCTGTGGCACTGTTGATCTGCGTGACATTATTTCTTCACCACTTCATCTGGAACACGCACGACCCTTGGCGATCGGAGCGCAGTACCAACGAATGCCGTCTCGCACTATGAGAGATATCAATATCTTTAATGAATAGAGAGAAAATTGCCAGTCTGACCTTGAAGCATGACGACTCCGAAATCGGCCCGCTGTTTGTATGACCCTTTACCGGCCGAGAAGAGGCGGCGTCTGCCCCCATAAACAGAAAACGCCTCAGGATTCGTACTTTCTCTGCGAGCCGCGCATGATGTTTCCGTATTGGCATGCGGCCTGATGAGACATGGCTCGGCGCGATTGCCGCGTGTGGCCCTGTCAACGCTTGCCTACTTTATTTGTTGTACGGAGTATACATACATAGGTATGTAATATGTAATAATATATCATTGAATATCTACTAATCGTGCCACGCCCCACCTATAAGGTGGTGCTCATTAGGGCGCCGGCCATATCACGAGGCTAGCCACTTGTCTATTATAAATATCTTTAATTCTTAATTATATAATTAAACCTAGGTCTTTTAATAACTTTAATATAT